>CAIGQQ010037819.1:1144324-1160026 GCA_903798035.1 Danio albolineatus | reverse complement strand
ATATATATATATATATATATATATATATAAATTGCAAAATTCTGCACAGAAATAGCTAAAATTACAGAAATTATTCTGTCTGGCCCTCCTTAAGTCATTTATAACTAAGTGTTTAACATTATAACTAGTGCTGGGATGTTTTTTTTTTAATCATGATTAATTAAGATTCTTTGATTAATTCATAAGTACTGTTTTGTACACATTTTTCCTTTAAAAGGTACTGCTATATGCAATACTAAAGTACAATAACAAAATTACTTTTGCCGCTTGTTCAAACAAATTTTTGGAGTTGAAAACACAATTCTTAAGTTTTCTGAAAAACACCATAATTGTTTAGTGTTCGATCCGCTTAAATTTGTAAAAACAATTAAATTACCTCAAACGGTTTGTGTGAGAACAACATGAAAGAATTGTGTGGAACCCAGCATTTTAAACACTTTAAACAACACAGCACTTTAAACAAATAAGGTCTTTAACACCAGTATTCAATTTACACAGTAGCAGTTAACTATTTCTTGTAAATCTTAACTTAAACATTAATGTAGTCCAAGTAATGTTGAGAGACCAGAGATTATTATAACAGACAACCTCCATGCAAGAGCAAGCAGGGGCAATTCTATGATTTTTACTTTAAATAATAAAAATAATTAATTAATTGAAACGAAAAAATTAAGTGAAGTTTCATAAACTAATTTCGAGAGGAGCACCTGATATGATTAAGCACGCCTGGCTGATCATCTGTAATCAGCAATAATCCAATCAGAGCGATCCAAGCTTACTATAAATGGATCAGTTTCTTCCTTACTACTCTATCTTCGTTTTGGAAGAATCCCCCCTTCCACCCCATCTCCTCCTTTTTCCTCTCTTTTCAAAAGGGGAGCCTTCGAGACCTATCTGATCTCGGATCCCCTTATATGCTTATTGACTGGGCGGGAGCCTTGGGCTCAAATATCTCCGAGCTCAGGGTTCTCTCCAAACCTGCTATAAACGCTAAGCATATCTAAGGGCGAACTCTTGAAATGGTTTGAACTGGGTAGGGTTGTATACTAACCTATTGCTGTATACAGTACTCTACTGCATTAATGCATGATAAAATGATTCAATTCAATTCATCTTTATTTATGCATCGCTTTTACAATGTAGATTGTGTCAAAGCAGCTTAACATAGAAGTTCTAGTAAATTGAAACAGTGTCAGTCCAGTTTTCAGAGTTGAAGTTCAGTTTAGTTCAGTTCAGTGTGGTTTCAATTTCACTGCTGAAAGTCCAAACACTAAAGAGCAAATCCATCAATGGGCAGCTCCACAAGTCCCAAACCAAGCAAGCCAGTGGCGACAGCGATGAGGAACAAAACTTCACCAACTGACAAATGTGAAGGGAAAAAACCTTGAGAGAAACCAGGCTCAGATAGGCATGACCATTTCTCCTCTGGCCAAACTTCCTGTGCAGAGCTATTTGTCTGCATTAATTAATTTCTGTGTTACCGCTGTAATATTTAACTTGCCCAGCCTTAATTATAAAATTATTTTAACATGACATTAATATCCCAAGTATATTTATGGTTAGTTGTGTTGTTCCTCCAAATGATTTTCTTTTTGTATAACTCACAGTGCAGTAATATTCAATAGAAGTCTATGATATTGTGGCAAAAAAAGCTTGTTTTGAATTATTAGGCTTATTTTATGGTCTGCTAAAGAATAATTTTAATATTTGATGGTTGAACTGTGAGAATAAAGGCACCTCATTGTAACACTTGTCTCACAATAAATAGAAACTCTCATAATTCATGAAAAAAGCATTATGGGGCATAGGAAAAAAAGGGATGTATTCAGTACTAGAGCCAAGTTAAGTATAAGTGAATGAAAGTGATACTTCAGCAAACACCCACCTTGTCATTCCAAAAACGTAAAACTCTTCCTTACTGAGCACAAACTTTCAATGAGGATCAGCGCAAAACTGAGGGAAAACCGAAACCTGTGCTCGAAAAGTTTGAGCTTCTGATGCAACAGAAGACACCAATCCACTCACGCCATTGACATTCCCTTGCTGTTGCTCTCTTTGAGCTGCATTCATCACACACACACACACACAGAAACTTGCAGACAGAAGCAGACTTCAAAAGCAGCATCTTGCCAGTGTCTTTCTTAGTTTACGTTTGTTTTGTCTGTCTGAGTCTTTGTGCGTGCGTGTAAATGATGAAGGAGGCTTGCGTGTTATTGTTTGTGCAATTTTCCTCCACAGATTATATTAGTATGGATCTGAATAATAGGGACGGGCAATTTATTATCATTTGCAATATATCAGTAAACATTTTGACCATGGAAAAAAATTGGACTTATCGTAATAATAACAATAGAACCTACAATTGGTCTGTCAAGTGATTTTACATTAGCGTGTGTGCTAAACGGTGTTTATGAATCTGTTCACAAACAGATTTACTGACATATTTTTACTTTAAATTCACGTCAACATCAGTCGGGTGTTTCAAATCACATCTAGACCAAAACAGAGTTCAATGACCTGATAGCATTATAAATATACTTTTTGCTTATAAAATACTGAGGATAACTTGAACAACAGAAATAATCCACATAATGCCACAAGCGTTTGTTTACTGTGCTCATGTTTCATTCATTCATCGGTTTATAGAGTGGAGGAACTATGACGTCAACTTGTATGCAATTGGGAAATGGGATTTCAGATAAATCGCTTAAATAAGATTCATGGCTAACACAAACTCAAGATACTTTCAAATTTTATTCTACGACATAAAACACATCAGTTACACCACACTGTTGATTTTTTAAATCTGTTATGCTTTTTTTAAAAGACAGTTGTTATCAAGTTGCTAAATGGGACTACAGGCGGCGGAGACATTATACGTCATCGGGCTGAACTGGTCTGGGGTTGTTGCAGGAGCGCAGCCTGCTTGCGTTGGGCATGTGGATTTGTGTGTTATTTAAGTATTTTCATAAATAGTATTTTATAGTTTGTAGTATTTTTCTAATTGGGAATTCATATTGTATGTAGATAATGCCTTCACTGGTAAAGACTGCCAGAACAGATTAATTTGTTGATCATTTATTTTTAATTAAAGGATATTATGAAGATAACTCACTGCTGGCCAGTGCAGCCTGTCTCTTTCCTGCTCTCAGTAATGCAGCGTGTGAATAAATGTGTAAAAATACATACATGTGAGCTGTTATTTTAACGTGATCAATTAATTTTTCGCCAATTTTTTCTTGAACACATTTAACTCTGTCATAATACACTCCTCCTTAACATGTAGAGCATATGTGACTGTATGGGCTGCTTTTCGCTGTACTTCATGACAAAAAAAGAATATTGAATGTTGTTCTGTGTCCATGACGGAACTAGCAGGCATTTGATAAACTTGTCCCTCACGCCTCATTTCTGTGGTGTATTACTAAGGTAAGCAGGCTGTTTGCACGCGAGTGTTACACTTATTTAGATATGTCTTATGATAATACTATGTAGGCACATTTATACATACAGTTTTAAACCTTTTACAACAACCGTAAAGTAAAACAAAATGAATTTCCCACATAAAAACTATCCAAAAGTCACGTAGGTCTATATGTTTTTGCGTATTTATTTGTTTATAATATACAGCGTGGATTATATTATAATAAACCGAGAGATTAAACCTTTATCATGGACCATATTTCTAAAAAATAAGCTTGAATAGTTGTCTGTAGCAGGGTGGTGCTGACGTGACAGGCGAGCGCGCCAAAGGCTCTGTAGTCCGTTTATAGCCTAATGTTAGCTTTTCAGTTCTTGCGTTTACATTTAAGGTCCAAAAGTGCTAAAAGTTGTACTTTCGTGTGAGGATTATCCGACTGGACAAAACGTGTAAGTGTAATGAAAAGTGTTTGAACACAGAGCTTATCATTCGCAATCTTCGAAAAGCCTATGGGAAAATCCTATGGGGATTTTATCGAGGGAACCAGTTTTATGCTAGCAGCCGACTGGCCTACAAGCTGACGTCGTAGTTCCTCCTCTCTATTCTGTTTCTTTATCCTTTTTAATCTGAAGCAGCCAGGGTTTATGAGTGAGAGTGCCTTCTAGTGTCTAGTATGAATGAAACACTATTCCAGAGGTCTCGAACTCTGCCCACTGTCTTGCAAAGTTTATTTCTAACCTGCTTCTAACATCTGCTTCTGTATTTTATATGATCCTGAAAAGATTAAGTAGCTGCTTCAGTGTGTTTGGTTACGATTGAGCTCTGCAGGATATCCAGGAGCAGGGATGAAGATAAATTAATTATTTTGGAAAAAGAAAGAAAATTAATACTTTTATATAAAGATACATAACATTTTTGCCTCTAAGAAGATATATATGAATTACCATCATTACTATAGTTATCGTAATAAATATTAGAAAAGTTTAATTTAATATAATTTCAAGTCCATATCACTAGGGGTGTGATACGGGTGAGATGCTTGCTACACGAGAAGAGACGAGAGATTGGGTTCACGAGAACAAGATGAGATTTTTACAATATTTTGGACTCCTAGATGAAATATATGAATGGAAAATTATGTACGCAAAAAATGTATGAAAAATGATTTTTTTTTTCTTAAAATCAGTGACATCATTTATGAATTTGGCAATTAAAGAGTTAAAATCCTGTGATTTTCTAAGCAATTTAGTAGTTTTGATCAGGACTGTAGTTGATTAACAAATTTATTTAAAAAAAACTTGAAAAAAAATTTATCTGATGCATTTTTACAGCAGTTAACTTTAGTGCATGCTTTCATCCTGAACATAACAAAAGTGTAAAAAAAAATTACACAGAGTATATTGTGGAGTTTTTTTTTTTTTTAATTCTAAGAATTTTCTCAAATTATATGTCAAAAAAAGATTTGTCAGCAAAAATCATTCTGCTAGCTGAAAAAGAAAAAGTTGTGGCCAAATTAGGACTCAAATCACCTCAGAGTGGATGAAAACATCCCCAACAGCACATAAGGGTTAAGCATATCTAAAGTGCTATTCCATGGTTAATTTGCGCATCAGCAGTTGTAGCAGCCTAGTTTTTGGACGCGGCAACCTTTAAACTCTGATGACAAAAATGTCACACTCGCCCAAGCAAACAAGTGACGTGCAAAACCGAGGCAGCCCGGGTTGCCAGGTGTGTGCAAAGCACTTGATGTGCGGTTCAAATCCAATCCTGCCTCTAACCGATGTCGTTCTGAGAAATCTCGTATACATATATATGATCAAAATCTGACATTCAAAGATGTTTGCAGGTGTGTGTACCTTGTAAGTGTGTATGTCTGGTTCCTCACAGTCTGAATCGCTGCTCTCATCAGGATTGTCTGAAACAGTCCATGATAACACACCATGCCTCTTCATGAAGTCACACACCGGTGCATCTGTCTGAACCTACACCCACACACACAACAGTTTACGCCTCTGAAAACACATACCAACAAGCTGCAAAATGATCAGTTTAGGGTTGAAGTGACCTGTATCCCATCAAAAAAATAAAAATAAATAACTTGCTTGTTTTTTATGTGTTTGTGAGTCAGTCGACTGAAAAATGTGGCAGCACTTGAAAATAAAAGGACACAGGCCGAACGGTCAGTATGTCAGAGATTAGATTGAGTCTGAGAGCTTGCTATGTTTGGGCAGTAGAGTGAAAACTGTATTTTTAGCAATGTCTCAGTGAATTCACTGTTTCTGGCTTTGATTTTAGGCATTGGAAAACTCTACATTTGTAATAGAGAGTTAATGTATATTGACTAGGATGAAAATGGCTTTACATTTATAAATATGCATCTACTCATTTTTTTTTTTACACAAATATCTTATCAAAGTGGTTCTTGCACCTTTCCTATAAATCTAATTTAAGCACTTTTCCAGCATTATACAATTCTGGCATATTATACAGTGCATCCGGAAAGTATTCATAGCGCTTCACCTTTTCCACATTTTTTTATGTTACAGCCTTATTCCAAAATGGATTAAATTCATTTATTTCCTCAAAATTCTACACACAAAACCCCATAATGACAATGTGAAAAAAGATTATTTTTAAATTGTTGCAAATTTATAACAAATAAAAAACCTGAAAAGTTACATGTACATAAGTATTCACAGCCTTTGCTCAATACTTTGTTGATGCACCTTTGGGAGCAATTACAGCCTCAAGTCTTTTTGAGTATGATGCCACAAGCTTGGCACACCTGTCTTTGGGAATTTTTGCCCATTCCTCTTTGCAGTACCTCTCAAGCTCTATCAGGTTGGATGGGAAGCGATGGCGTACAGCAATTTTCAGATCTCTCCAGAGAGGTTCAATAGGATTTGGGTCTGGGCTCTGGCTGGGCCACTCAAGGACATTCACCAAGTTGTCGTGAAGCCACTCCATTGATATTTTGGCGGTGTGCTTTGGGTCATTGTCCTGCTGGAAGATGAACCGTCACCCCAGTCTGAGGTCAAGAGCACTCTGAAGCAGGTTTTCATTCAGGATGTCTCTGTACATTGCTGCATTCATCTTTCCCACTATCCTGACTAGTCTTCCAGTTCCTGCTGTAACGCCTGGCATTCACTCCAAAGAGTTCAATTTTAGTCTCATCAGACCAGAGGATTTTGTTTCTTATGGTCTAAGAGTCCTTCAGGTGCCTTTTGGCAAATTCCAGGCCGGATGCTATGCGCCCTTTACTAAGGAGTGGCTTCCGTCTGGCCACTCTACCATACAGGCCTGTTTGGTGGATTGCTGCACAGATGGTTGTCCTTCTGTAAATTTCTCCTCTCTCCACAGAAGAACGCTGGAGCTCAGAGTGACCATCGGGCTATTGATCCCTGACTAAGGCCCTTCTCCCCCGATCACTCAGCTTAAATGGCCGGCCAGCTCTAGGAAGGTTCCAAACATCTTCCACTTATGGATGATGGAGGCCAATGTGCTCACTGGAACTTTCAGAGCAGTAGAATTTTTTCTGTAACCTTCCTCAGCCTTGTGCCATGAGAAAATCCTGTCTCGGAGGTCTAAAGACAATTCCTTTGTATTCATGCTTGGTTTGTGCTTTGACATGCATTGTCAACCCTGGGACCTTATAGACAGGCGTATGCCTTTTCAAATCATGTCCAATCAACTGAATTCACCACAGGTGAACTCCAGTTAAGCTGCTGAATCTACATCTCAAGAATGATCAGTAGAAACAGAATGTACCTGAGCTCAGTTTAGAGCTTCACAGCAAAGTCTGTGAATACTTATGTACATGCAATTTTTCAGGTTTTTATTTTGAATAAATCTGCAACAATTTCAAAAACTTTTTTCACATTGTCATTATGGGGTATTCTGTTTTGAAATTCAATATTCAATCAGTTTCAAGCACTTTACCCAAAATCTAAACACTTTTAAACCCTTAAAACAACCTTGTTTCTCTCTGTCCTCTAGAGAAACAAAATCACTTCATATTTGCATTTTTTTTTCACACCTCAAGTTTTTATTTTGTTTGTAGAACATAAAGATAAACACATCTAAACAGCAGCAATTCAGATTTAACTACTGTAAAATAACTCTATTTTACTTGGTTTATTGTTGGTAATTATGTATATAAAAATACAAGAATGCACATATTTGAGAAAATTTTGATTTACATTTACCTATTAAATAGGTGTATATTATACAAATTATATATAAATTTAAATATCTATGTACCAAAACTGTTTATCACGTTATTATTGTTTTGTGTGTTTATATAAGATATACACACACATATTATGCCAAAACTTTTATTTTGCATGTGATTAATTTCTAATCTTTGCCCAGTACTAGTAATAAACGGTTATAAATAACTTGTAATTCTGTTTTATATAATAATAGTTACTTGCTCTAATCTCTAAAACCCAACATCCAGCCACTGAGAAGTCAATTCAGACTAACCGATGAAGAGGATTTTAAAGCGTGCAATGTACAAGGCTTAACTGTGATCAGAGGATGAATGTGTTTGTTTGTTAAAGCAGGTGTCTTTACCTCCTCCATAACCAGAACCCCACAGCGCACCATGCTGTCCACAACATCAAGAGCGAAGCTATGAGCGTTCTGACACGGCTGAGAGAGAGAGAGAGACAAACACACACACAGACAGACAGACATGACAGAGAGAAAGACAGAGGGATAATTAGTTGTGTAGTGGTTTTGTTCTTGTTGACATTTCGCAGCCTTCACAAGTGTTTATTTGCTGATGCAAGTGTAAAATGCGCTGGCAATAATTACACACGCTATTCCTGCCGCTGAAGAACCCTCGAACAGGAAACTCGATTTAAGAGACATCAAGAGGGAATAATAAAGGGAACAGATGGGGGAGCGACTGATCGATTGGAAGAGTGAGAGAAACATTTGGAGAATGTACGAAAAAAATAATTGAGTTTTGTTTTTGTTGTTTTTTCAGTCCTGGCTGAAGAGCAAGAAGGCTGGATGAATCACTACTAGCGCAAATGTGATTGGAAACGTCATAGTGAGATGCTGCATTTATGTGTGAATGTGTGTGTGTGACTCACTGGTATGTATCCGGGTGAGAGTAAATGTGTGAGTTGGAGGCTTTTCTCTGTCAGTTCGTTCTGACCCAGAACGGCATCAAACTCCAGGTCTTCACCTCCTCCACAGCCTACAACCTCACTCAGCATGGCTGAAACAGCACACGCTTCACAAACACGCACACACACACACACGCCTTCAGGATTAGCACTGTCAATAAACCCTGCTGTGGTGCAAACGTGACTCAACCCAAACATGTCCAACACCCTGAAGCGTCAGGCCCACTCAAACTGGGCACGTGCCCCCTCAGATTATTGAGCCAAGTTGTTTTTTACTTAGGTTTTTTAAAAACATATGTGTATCTGGTACCATTAAAGCAACAGTGGCACATTTATAATAAAAAGGGGAAGAAAACGAAATAAAACACTCAAACTGATTTGATTCTTCAATAGTTTTTAGGCTGAACTCTATGAAAGGATACGAGTAGCAAAGTTCTTTTTTAAATGTGATCTGCAAAATGTCAATGAAATATGTAAAATGGCAATGTATTTCTGTATTGATATTCGTTTTTATATATATATAAGACATTTGTGCAAAGCTTGGTGCAAAATGAAAATGACATTATACTGTATTACTTACATTTGCCAATTCCAACCACAGTTTTACAACTCTACTTTAACAATCTAAGCGCAAAGTCTAAAGCGCATGGCGCAAAAGCATTAAGGGCATGTCTGAATCCACTTTCGTCATTTTAAGAACAGAAAAATACGCTCTGCGCACTGGCGCATGGTCTAACAGGGTTGTGCTCACTCTTTATGAGTTATAGGTGTGCTTTAAGCATAACATGCATTAAACCAATCAGAGTCTCATCTCCCATTACTTTAATGCACCATGGAGCATTTGCTTTTTACATGGCGGACTTTGTAAGTGGAAAAACTGAATGTTTCACCAGCAAGAAAACAGTTAAACAGATCATCTGCAGTACAAGGATAAAGAACAAGCCTCCTCCATTCGGCCTCTTTACTTTCTCTTTACTTTACCTGTAGTCTATACTTTACTCCTTTACTTTCATGGAGTAAGACATAATTTTGTGTCAAAAGACATAAAAGACTAATCTATTTTAGTTAGAAGACCTGACTTTGTTGCTATAAATGAATAGATGTTGATCTGATAAATATATACTAATGTGTGTACACGTATCTGATTATACATATTCATATTGTAATGTATGACATCCCAATGTGTATAATGAAGAAGGACAGTTGAGATTATTCTGGAAGGAATTATGTTATGACATGCGTTCTCACCCTGGATGTAAATAGTGCTTAAATTTGTATTTATTTTTTCTTTTTGTTTTTATTCATTATTATTTATTTATTTATTTATTTATTTATTTATTTATTTATTTATTTATTTTTCTCTCTTTATGCTGTGTTTCATTTTGTAATTTACTAAATTTGAGTACTACAGTGTAGTTAATACACCTGACAATAATGTACGTGAATTGTATACTACTTAAGGTCACATATTGAGATTCAATTGTACCTTGAAAGGCTGTATGATTGTATTCAATTGATTGTTCACAATAAACATAAAATAAAATTAAAA
Organism: Danio albolineatus; assembly: GCA_903798035.1. Taxonomy (NCBI): domain Eukaryota; kingdom Metazoa; phylum Chordata; class Actinopteri; order Cypriniformes; family Danionidae; genus Danio; species Danio albolineatus. The sequence goes on along the minus strand of CAIGQQ010037819.1, from coordinate 1,149,918 downwards.
AAAGACATAAAAGTGTGGTCAAAAAACTGAGTTATATCCAAACACGCGTCCTATTCTTATGCCCTATACGGTGATGCATACGTCCATACATCTCCAAATCTCAACAGGTGGACAAATCTAATTTTTTTTTTTAACAAATATAAATATGCAAATAATAAATAAAAATGCTAATAATAGTATGTATGCTGATAAAAATAAAAAGAATGCAAATAATAATAATTTAAATATTTAACATTATCAAAACGTTTTTATGTGAACACAATGGTCAATATATTGCGTCACAAAACAAATGCTAAAAATGATCATGACAGGCCTAATGCTGCTTTCCAATATGCCAACACGACTAAGAGCAAATGACTAATTTTTTCTTGAGTGATCCTGTTTAATCGTGCCATGTTTCACTAAATAAGCCAGGACTCCCACTAAAAAGACATGTGCACTAAGTTTCCTTGCCTCCACCCAATCTCCAACACACAAAGCCTACCTCCTACAGCCTCGTGTATGAAGACACGAGTGATCACATCGCACTGCTTGCTCAGTATGAGCAGAGAGTCTGAATCGGACCGTGGTGCAATGATGGGCTCTCCTGTAGGTGGAGCCGCAGCCAGAAGCAGATACGGGCGGAGCAGAGACAGCGCGTGATGTACCAGCCCAACCAGAGAGCCACCGAAACCCACGTCTGTGTTTCTGAACAACACCTCCTCCAACAGCCAGCAGATGTCCCGGCACAGCATGGACACACGCACGCCCTGAGAAAGAGGGAGACGATCATTAGCGGAATCATCAAAGCATGCAGAATTATGTCAGACATTTGTGTGAATCATCTACAGCTACTAGACGAGTAATAAACCAGTTAATGCACTATTATAAAAGTGTTCAGATCCTAGATGGCCTTAATCAACCCATGCGAGTCCCTAAACGGCACAAACTAATGCTGTATATGAATTCATTTTCAGAAGCATTTAGATTTTGTGTTAAGTTAATGTGTCTGCCATAGAAAACAGTTGTGGAATTACTAGTGCTGTAATGCAGGGGTTCCCAAACTTTTCAGCTCACAACCCCCAAAATAACAATGCCATTGGCTCGCGACACCCAATACCCTCTGAGGTGTTTATAAATATACAAATGCACACACACACCAATAGGCTTTGGAGACCTCCATGTTTAGGTGTCACCTGTATTTTATTTTTAATGTATGTGAGTGCCGTATTAGTGTCAGAAATTTTAACCTGGTGTCAAAAAATCTATTTACTGCCTCTGATGCTATTGCTGTCTTTAATATAACATAATCTCCCCAGGGGTAGCAATCTAATGAAAAAAAAAAAAAAACATAAATGCTGAAGGATTTTTATTTGCATGTTGTTGTTTTTGTTGTTACTACTATTTTTGTCTTCTGTAGATTATGGATAAAATATGATAATTATAATAGTTTATTAAAAGGAATTAGATCTTTGAAAATCCCCAAACAACCTCTTCTCATTGTCCCCGCGACCCCCACTTTGAAAACCACTGGTGTAACGGATCACAAATCTCACAGTTCGAATTACATTGTTTTTTTTTTTAGTCAGGGATCTGACCATTTTTTGCATCAGCCAAAAAGGGGAGGAGACAAATGTAATTTGCTTTCTATTTATTGGAAAAACAGTACTGTAAGAAACATTTGGTTTTAACAAACAGAACTTCAAACCTGTAATTTTACTAAAAATAAAAAAAGAAAGAAATAATCAGCTGAATAAAAATAAATAGTAAAACATTCAGTACTGTAAAAATTTCAGTTACTACTACTGTTGCTGATAACGCTAAATGTATAAATCTAACATTATAATTTGTACACATTTTTAGTCTATTCATTAAATGATTCAGTTATTCACTAATAAAATTCCATGTTACCCCCAACCCTAAAAAATAGAAGAAACACCTTTAATAACCTAAGAAACACACCACATCCCATATAACCTACTAGAACTTCTTCTGTCATCATAATATTTTTCAAGAAAACCTAAATGCTTTCATGCATATGATTTGAATGATAACGCTAAATGCATAAATCTAACATTATAATTTGTACACATTTTTTGAGTCTACTATTCACTAAAAGATTCAGTTATTCACTAATAAAATTCCATGTTACCCCTAACCCTTACAAATAGAAGAAACACCTTTAATAACCTAAGAAACCCACCACATCCCAAATAACCTACCACAGCTTCTTCTGTCATCATTATATTTTTCAAGAAAAGCTAAATGCTTTCATGCATGTGATTTGAATGATGCGAAAGGCGATCTCTCTGTGATCGTTACAAATTTAGTAAAGTAAAATAAAAAAATATTAAACCTAGGGTCAAGTGTGTTCCAAACTGTGTGTTGTGATCTGTATGAATCACGGATCAACCGTGATCCGTTACATCCATAAAATTACACATTTATTAAATTTAGGTTCCAACGCAATAGTTTATAACTGAAAAAAAAAATGTACATAATGTTTTACATTCTAAAGAACCAGTCATTACCGGCAGATCCTAAAATAATGCAAATGCTAAGGGCAGGGTCTAAAAAAACTGTGCCTTTTGACTCCACAAAAAAGTCTGGGCAATCGTGTTTTGTTGATTAGATGGTGGTGGGTGGGTGCCGGACAAGAACTTTCATCTATCTACTTCATTTGCGTGTTTTGTTTTGATTTGTCTTCACACCCATGCATCACAACCCCCTAAAACATATATTATGTACAGTGCAACACTGCACTAGTTAGACTTCTCACTAGGACTTCACTCAAGACTTCTATTGAAGAAAGACTTCTTTAGGATAACTGCAGCGCAACCAGCATATTCTCAATAAAAAAATCCTCCTTGAAAAACGAGACTCTCCTGGTCTTCACTTTTGACTTCACAACAATGTTTATTTCATGCTTTGATAATGTCTAAATGTACAGTGAAGATCAACTTTAGAAAACACACTACACCTCACAGTGAAGTCTGTGAGAGACTAGGGTAGACTAGTGAAGTCTTTGGGATACTAGTGATGTTTATGGGAGACTTTTGATCTCCTCTGGCAGCAGGTGTGCTGAAATCATTGAAAACTAGGGCATCTACACTTCCTAATAATTTCCGACTGCTGTGGCCTTTAGAAACATTTGTTTTAATCTTTCTTTGTGCTACAATTTTGATCTGTTTTCCACAAAAATGGTTCTACTAGAGTTGTATAGTCACAATTAAAAAAAACTCAAAACATTTGAATGAAGAATAATACATTATTTATTATTATTTTAAAAAAGTTCATAAAATGTACTCCAATATTGATCTAAACTCTTTACTGGCCTTGACCATCAGAACTGTATGATAGCCCGGGGCCAGATGCATGTTTTAGCTGCATTAATGCAATTTGAATTAAGAACTGAAATTTAATTTGGTTTCCAAAATGTTAGTGCCATAATATACAGGTGCATCCCAGAAATACATAATATTGTGAAAAAGTTATTTTGTTTCTTTAATTTTATTAAAAGAAAGTGAAACTTTCATACATTCTAGATTAAGGGTATGCAAATATATAAAGAAATATTTAAAACATATTTTTTTTGTTTTCAATTATTAAAGCTTACAGCTCATGACGGTATCTCATAATTTTATAACATTTCCTAAGCTTAAATCAAACTAAATGTTCAGGTTATGAAAATTATGTTAATGAATGCACTCAAAACTGGGTTGGAGCTCCTTTAGAATGAATTACTGCATAAATGCGGTGTGACTCAGAGGTGACCAGCCTGTGGCACTGCTGAGGTGTTATCCAAGCCCAGGTTGCTTTGATACAACTTGATCTGTATTTTTGGGTCGAATATTTCTCATTTTTCTCTTGATAATACCCCACAAATTCTCCATGCGTTTCAGGCGATTTGGCTGGCTAATCAAGCAGAGTAATATTACGACCAGCAAACCACTTAGTAGAAGTTTTGGCACTGTGCGCAAAAAAGAAACCAGCATCTCCAAAAAGCTTGCAAGCATGAAATACTCTAAAATCTCCAGGTAGACGATTGTGTTGACTTTGGCCTTGATAAAACACTGTGGTCCAACACCAACAAATGACATGGCAACCCAAATTATCACCGTCTGTGAACATTTTGCACAGCAACTTGGATTCTGTGCCTCAAAAATTACTTTTAATCTAAAAAGAGGACTATGGACCAGTGAGCCACAGTCCAGTTTTTGTTCTTGGACTTGGCAAGTCTGTTCTGATGTTGTCTCTTGTTCAGTTGTTTGGAACTAGGAATGGAACGACTGTAGACCTTTTCCTAAAGACATCTGAAGCCATGTTGTGGCGCTTGTCTCCAGTCCATTCCTTGTGAAGCTCTCCCAGGTTTTTGAATCGGCTTTGTTTCACAATGTTCTCAAGGTTTCTGCCATCCCTGCTGCTTGTGTTTCATGAATATGCTTAGATGCCGCTAGTTCCTTCAGCAGTAACCTTTTGTGACTTATGCAGGGTCATCTTATGGTGAATTATTAAGTCAGCATTCTACCCCATGATTGGGTTTGTTTGCATAAACTAAATTCTCTTTGGGGTGAAGGCCAGGCGCTACGTTTGGAGAAAACCAGGCACCGCTCATCACCAGGTTATTACCATCGCTACAGTGAAGCATGGTGGTGGCAGCATTATGCTGTGGGGAAGTTTTTCTGCAGCAGGAACTAGAAGACTAGTCAGAATAGAGGGAAAGACAGAGACATCCTGAATGAAAACCTGCTTCAGAGTGCTCTTGACCTCAGGCTGGGCCGACGGTACATATTCCAGCAGGACAATGACCCAAAGCACACCACCAAAATATCAATGGACTGGCTTCACAACAACTCTTTGAACCTCCTTGAGTGGCCCAGCCAGAGCCCAGAGTTAAATCCTATTTAACATCTCTGGAGAGATCTGAAAACGGCTGTATGCTGTTGCTTCCCATCCAACCCGATAAAGCTTGAGAGGTACTGCAAAGAGGAATTTTCACACTCTCATTATGGGGTATTGTGTGTAGAATTTTGAGGAAATCAATGAATTTAATCCATTTTGGAATAAGGTTGTAACATTAAAAAAAGTGGAAAAAGTGAAGCGCTATGAATACTTTCCGGATGCACTGTACCCAATACTCAAAATGTTTTAATTTACTCACTATTTACTCTCCCTCAAGTGGTTGCAAAACTTTTACAAGTTTCTTTATTCTTAACAAGCTAAAAATCGGTAACCATTGATATCTAAATTAGAAAAATACAAACACTATGGAAGTGAAGGGTGAATAGATTATGATAGAAGTTTAGCATTGAGTAAACTATCCCTTTTACTTTTGGAGCTATAAGCTATAAACATTAATATCAAATGAAAATGCATCAATATATATATATATGGCGCCACGGTGGCGCGTGAGTAGCACGTTCGCCTCACAGCAAGAAGGTCGCTGGTTCGATCCCCGGTTGGGGCAGGTCCCGGTTGGGCCAGTTGGCATTTCTGTGTGGAGTTTGCATGTTCTCCCCGTGGTTGCGTGGGTTTCCTCCGGGTGCTCCGGTTTCCCCCACAGTCCAAAGACATGCGGTACAGGTGAATTGGGTAAGCTAAATTGTCCATAGTGT
>CAIGQQ010037819.1:1117623-1138635 GCA_903798035.1 Danio albolineatus | reverse complement strand
TCTATCTATCTATCTATCTATCTATCTATCTATCTATCTATCTATCTCTTTAACAGCATCAGTTTATTATTTTTTAAATATTTTTCATATAATTTTCATATATTCACTATTTATTTGTTTTAACATTATAATTATTTAATTACTTTCATAAAAACATTTATTTTTCTCTTTCAAATAACAAACAAACAAGCAAACAAAAACATTATAAAACAGAAGACCTGACCAACCCCTTCATATTTGAATGGTATTCATAAGTATTTGAAAAGTAAAAGTATTTTAAGGCTATATTCCCGATTCCCACAATTTTTAATCCTTTAATCCAATATTTAATTTTATTTCAAAGAATACCATATTTTCAACCAAACAGCATATTTTGTGAAGTTTTTATATGCTACTGAGGGACACAAAATTACGTGGAGAAATATTAACAAATTTTAGGTATGGGTACCAATTACTGAAATGGTTTCAAATATTACCACTCAAAGAATAAATCTGTCCATCAACAAAACATCCGGCTCTTTTATAAGTTCATGAACCAGTTTTGTTTTATATCGTTTTCTTTCTCCGTACTCTGCATAATTACATAGCTAGATGCATTTTATTGTTTGCGTCTTCCCATTTTTTACTCTGCTTTCTGCCACCCTATCCCTACGGCCACCCACTGCCCAAGAACCATTGTGTTAACGCTCTGCATTCGTATGAAATGATTATTTTTCATCAGCTACACTGTGTGGATGAGTGAGAGAGTGTGTGCGCGCATGTGACTCATACCTTCAGAGAGAAAGCCTGTGCGAAATGGATCCTAACACTTCCTCTGTGATCACCCTTCAGCAGGGAGAGCGCAAACCCCAGAGCAGACATAACGCCGGCCTGCAGACCACACAAACAAATGAGAAAACACTCACAAACAACGGTCCACACACTCAAATCTCTGCCACTCGCCAGCTTGATGAAATGACTTAGATCTAATTCGAGAAAACTATCCCGATCTTCTTTTTTGGCGGCGCTCTAATGGTGAAGAGCCATTAGAGGAAAAATTAGTGGCTGTAATCACTATAATAACTGGCGTCTATTCGAGACGGATGCACACAATAATATGGATTTCTCGGAGCCCTTTATCTCTCTCTTCTTCCCTAAATGTGAGACAGAAGCTTCAAGCCGTGCCTTTTTACAGCTGCTTATTTGGAAGACGCATCTCACGATCTGCATATTAAAAATCGAATCAAAATAAAAAAAACACACAAGCGGTTGATTTTAATCATCTGATTATTGCTGCGTATTAATGTGCGACGAATCAGCTCGCCACAGGAATTAGAAACATAACTACACAACTGCAATTCCTGTGCAACTTCTGAGTGATTTACAGCTCATCGTTATAGGATTGCTACTATACGTATACATATATACACCATATTCATTCATTCATTTTCCTTTGGCTTAGGCGTTATTTCAGAGTTCGCCACAGCGGAATGAACCACCAACTATTCCAGCATATGTTTTATGCAGTGGATGCCTTTGCAGCCACAACCCAGTATTGGGAAACACACATACACTCTTGTTCACACACAAATTGATTAAATCTATTAAAAAGAACACCACTTTTTGAGGGGAAATAGGCTCATTTTACAAGTCCCTATAGAGTTTTAGCATTTTTGAATCCATTCAGCCGATCTCTGGATCTGGTGGAGGGCTTTTAGCTTAGCTTAGCATAAATCAGCTGAATTACTGTACATTCACACCGAAGTCAGTGAGAGCATCAAAGTTCGCTCTGGCCGGCCTGGCGACAATGCTGTCTGCCTTCAGAGCTCCGGCGGCGAGAGCGTCAATATGCGCTACACTGATCTCGTATTTAAAAGAGCTGTTGCAGCATTACCAGCAAACCACTTACATTTCCACATAAAACATGCTTTCTAGCGTGAAAATGTTGCCCGCTTTTTATCACATTCATTTTAAATGGAAGATCAAGCTGTTGCGTGTTGCTCCACTTATCTAATATGTGTCCACATGTTTGAAATATTCTGAAGCAGCAATACTGTTTTGTACGGTCGCATTAAAATTCCCGCTTTTTTAGAGAAAAAAAATATATATATATAACATCAATGCACATCAGTAACTTCTTTAATGTATGTCCCTGTAAGAAAACATTGTAAATAATTGGAAATCTGGCATTCGCATGCCACGCTGCTCCTCGCCGCTTATCGCCGCCAGCTCCCATTGAAAATAAATGACTTCCGGCTACTTTGACGCTCTAGCCGTGTTCTGTGTCAACGTACAGTTAGACCATCTTGCTCAATTAAAAGAAAAAAAAAAATTCAATGATCATATTTATAGATTCACTCTTTTGTAGCAACACTGTGTACTAAGATTGGCGGAAAATGAAAATGCTACTGTATATGCAACATGGCTAGGAACAAAACTCTCATTCCAGCATAATAATCAAGGAACTTTGCTGCTGTAACATGGTTGCAGCAGGTGCATTGATATTATGCATAATACCAATAAAAGTCAACTGTTTTAACTCTGGGGGAGTTGTTAAACTTTTGGGAAACTTTGAGTTGTAAAAGTGTTCGAAAATGACAAATTAACAAAAATCCTGTTACTGACATTGCCTTTTTTAGAAAAATACTGTTGCACAACCCTAAATATTTATGTTGTCCTTTAAATTTGATAATAATAATCTTTGGAATATGGTTATTTTACAGAAAACAGTAATTTTGCATGAATACCCTAGTTGTCAGCACAACAATACAGTTGTATACACGTGTAGTATCAGATTACCATAAAACTCAAATTAACAAACATCAAACCTGAAATACTCTTAATCTTGGATTACCAGGTTGTCAATTGAAGTGATAGTTCACCCAAACATGAAAATCGTCACATCATTTAATGTCCTTGACATGGTTTTAAGCATTTATGAGTGTCTTTCTTCAGTTGAACACAAAAGTAGATATTCTGAAGGATGCTGGTTGCTGGAACTCATCGACTTCTTTTAAATGCATCCAGCGTTTTTTCCCTAAAATATCTTGTGTTCAGCAGAAAAACTGAACTCGCATAGGTTTTGAACAGATGAAGTGTGAGTAAAATAACAACATAATTGTAAAATTGCTCACACTGTATTGGCGAGATCACTTTAGCAAAGCTCTAGGCTTATAATTATTTTATTATCATTCCAAAATGTTCTACAGACAACGCAAGAGCAGTGAATGACGTTCCCTTAAGTTCTGTGAAGATTCTCTGTATTAAAATCCTGTAGGCCGATATGGAGAGGTAAGCTTTGCAATGAGATAATTAAAAAAATTGCCATCAAGTACGTAAATTTGTGCCTAAAAGCACAAAAACGTGTCAAAAAAACTACTGAAGCACTGCCCAAGTCATATGGAGGAACTCTGGTGTACTGGGATAAAAAGAGAAGTGATGTTGAAATATCTTTACATTCATTCTGTGTACTGTTTATTGTCAATAAAATGTATAAGAATCATGTCCATATATATAAACAAATGCCTGCCTCATTAACTGGCATTTCGGTGTGGGTGCTTCAAGTAAGTCATCTCCAACACTGGGCTCATCAAAGGCTGCTCAGTAAACAATCGAGCGGCAAGTTGACCATGCAACGTTGTGGCATCTTGGACAACTAATTAGTTTTTACTGTTATTGCCGGTAGTTTGACTGGTAGACAAGTTGATGTGTCTGGAGCACTCGAAAGTGGCATTTATATATAATATCTATGGTTGCTATGATGTTCAGTGCTGCTGTTCTACGGTTACTATAAGGCTATATAATTGGTTGTTTTAATCTGTTATTAAGACGTTCTGTGTCATTGCTAAGACAATTCTAATGGCATTTAAGGTTGTTTTGTGTGGTTGTAAGCTAATGTTAAGAAGTTGCTAAGGAGTTTTAAGCAGTTGCTAGGTGGTCACCAGTTGTTGAGGTGGTTGCTAAGACAATGCTGGATGGCTGCTGTATTAATGTTTCTAAGATATTATAGGTGGTTGCTGAGATTCAAGAGTGCTAGCGAGTCTTTTTAAACATTTGAAGAAAAAGAACAACAAAATGTACAAAAATAAACAATAATAATAATTAGCAATTCATTTTAATATTTAAAAAAAGTGTAAATAATTAAAATATGAATGAAACAAATGAAACAATAGTAAAATAACAATAAAAATGTATTAAGATTTGAATAAACTATTAAGTAAAAATACTTGATAATAATAAAAAAAGATTAAAATAAGTAAATAAACGTGCAAGATGCAGTCTTAATAATCCAATAATGCCAATTTTATGAAAACAGTTCAATCAAACTATCACAAACGTTTATAAATATGCAAGTGTGATTCCAAGGGCATGAAGTTGCAAATATTTGAGTCTATATCCTCAGAGAAATGTTGTTTCTAAACGTTTACGGCCTTCTGTGACCTCTCTAGTGGATTCTTGGCTCAATCCTTGCTTCCAAAACATCCTCATCACTGATTATCTTGGGTTTTCACATTGCTACTGCTTCCTTTCTGCTAAAATGCGTTTATTGAGATTTAAACCTGGAGACTGAACGGGTCAAAAAAGTATTTGTGAATCCCTGAACAAAGCTTTAGTGGGTTCTGGATTTTTTTTGGGGGGGAGACCTTGTATGAGAATGATTACATTTATATGGGTGTTCTGGATAGTTGCTAAGACAATGCAAGATCGTGACAGGGATGTTCTTTGTTGTTGCTGGGGCCAGACATGATCAAATGCAGGACAACAGGACAGTTGGTTTTCCTCTGTGCAAGTTGTTTGGCGTTGGTTTGACATTTTAAAACTATATATTGGTTGTTGCAGTATTCTGGTTTTTGGAAGAATTTCTACGTGGTATCCAGGGTGTTTGGGGAAGATGTTAGTACATTGTTTGATAGTTGCTGCAGTGAACGTTGCCAAGACAAATCTAGATGCTGAGGCATTCTGGGTAGTACTGCCCGATTCTGGCTAAAATGAGAATCACAATATTTTTTGCTTAAAATCAAGATCATGATTTTCTCACGATTCTGTAGATGTAAAATAAAGGTTAATATGAGTAGGCTATTATTATTGTTATTTCTCGAACATATGGTAAAACAACACTAATAATTTTAAGTCTATGTGTAGCTCTACTGTTAAAATGTTAAAACACTTAATTTTGTATAGACTTGGAATGGTGGACTTGAACAGACTTTAAATATGTCCTGGTCTTTAACTCACAGTAAAGTGATGACATCAGAATACAACCATACATGATTCTGAAGTTGAATTATTATTATGTTTGAGACATATGCTTGTCATTTGTCATTGACAAATAGTTTTAAATACCTGCATAGGCTGTGAATAACTGATAACCGTTTTCAAGGTATACCGCGGTATGGAAAAGTCAAGGTTTTCATACCACCAAAATTTTCTGCTATACCGTTCCAAAGGTATGGGTGATATTTTTTATTTACATTTTTTTGTTGTTTTTTAGGTGTAAATTGTAAAGAAATCTGTGTTTTTGAAACAAATGAAGACAGCAGAAGTCAAGGATTCACTTGAATTATTTAGCCTGACATGTTTAATGCCCCAAAATATTCTAAATGTCAAAGGGGAAAAAGGTTTTGTTTTTCACCCAGACGTTTGAAAAGAGCATATTATAGAGCAGTAAATACAATACCGACATACCGTGAAACCGTGATATTTTTATCCAAGGTTATCATACCGTCAGAATCTTATACCAGCCCATGCCTATTGACAACATTGTTAGACCATTTTTTGCACTGGTAAAATGAAACCTTTGTCATTATCAGATTCCCCTCCTGCATTATTTTCAACATTATATAGGCTAGAGTAGTTATACTGACACAGTTAAACAGTCATTTTCGAGCACAACACTTTGTGTTTGCTATGAAAGAAAAAAAAACCCATATCAAATGCTTGTTGTAATCATAATTCTAAAATGTGATATGATCATTTAAATGATTTGCAAGCTTTCGGATTCGTCACTATGAGAGAGAAAAAAAAACATGCAAATCATACTTCTCGAACGGCTCCCAAACGATCGCTCTGTGCAACAAACTGAACGTTATTTACAACTCTATTACCTGTTATTCACAGCCTATGCAGGTTCTGTTCACTAAAGTAGACATCATTGGCAGGCACATGCACGTACTCTCGGTAGTAAACAAACAGTGCGTCAGCTCACGTGTGATTTGCGGCCGCGAATACAACATTACATTAAGACAGAAATTACATTTTTGGGTAAATTATACCTTATAAATACAGCATGTGACACTTTTAATGCCATAAGGAGGTGTCCATGTTGCTCAGCAACGTATTTAAAACAGTGTGAAGACTTGTGCGTCAGCCTTTATGCTTCTCTCTTGACCTTGAAAATATAATTGGCTGAATCCTAGAAAAGCTGAAGATTGTGTGTAGGGTCAAATCAAGATCGCAATCTTTTTTCGATTCATCGTGCAGCTCTAATTCTGGGTGGTTAATTGCTGAGTGTTTGTTGGCCTAATGGTTAGAGAGTTGGACTTGTGATCGGAAGGTCACAGGTTTGCGTCTGGCAGGGATTGTCGGTGGTGGGAGTAAATAACCAGCACTAACAACCACCCTCAATACAATGCCTGAGGTGAGTCCCTTGAACAAGGCACCAATTCCTGATTGCTTCCGGGGTTCACTGCTGTGTGTGTGAGCACTTGGATGGATTAAATGCAGAGCCATGTCACGACTTTCACTTTCATAATAAATTTGATATAAAGAGCTTTTCCAAGTTGAATTTACAAAAGAAATTATTTTGAAAAATGCTACAAACCGAAAACAATTGACTTCTATAACATATGCTTTTCCTAGAATAGAAGTCAATGGTAAGTGGCAAAATAAATTGTGTTCGACATTAAAAAATAAAAATAAATAAAAAATAAAAATAAAAAACACACAGGTATGGAATCACTTGAGAAGTGAAGTTTATTTATAAACTAATTTCGAGAGGATCATGTGCAGATGATTGCTCGCAGCTGGTCCCGTATTATTCAATTTATGATTCACCAATCAGATGAGTAAGCCACTATATACTCTAAGTTCCATATCACAGCCATCTTTGTTTTGAAGAATCCCCCCTTCCACCCCTACTCCTCCTCCTTTCCTAGATGGGTGGCACGGTGGCCCAGTGGTTAGCACTGTTGCCTCACAGCAAGAACGTCACTGGTTTAAGTCCTTACCAAGCCAGCTGACATTTCTGTGTGGAGTTTACACGTTCTCCCTGTGCTCACGAGGGTTTTCCCCGGGTTCCCCGGTTTCCTCCCATCATCCAAAAACATGCAACTTAAGTTAATTGACTAATCCAAATCGGCACCATAGAAATGCTCCTAGCAAGTAGTTATCTTTTCATAGCAATCACAATCCGTTCATTAGCTACCCGCAGGGGATTTCTTGAGATCTACCTGAGCTCAAACTCTCCTCTCGCCTTGCAAATGGGAGGGAGCCCCGGGCTCAAGGATCATATGAGCTGTCTCTCCCAGGACAGCATGCCAAACAAGCTTTATAATCAATCTTCAGCTAAGTGTGAACTCTTGAAAGAGTAATAAGTGAGAACATTTTCATTTTGGGGTGAGCTTTCCTTTTAAGGTTGTTTTAAGTTTTTATTATTTGTCAGATGAAAAAAAAAAGGTTTGTAAAAGCAATAACACACTATCAAAACCAAGCTACACGCAAGACTGAGTTTAATACTGGAGTTAAGGAGTTTTGAAAAATGCTTCCAAAGTCTATGATCACAGTGCTGCCATTATGAGCACCATCATCATGTTTGCCTTTGTCAGGAGAATGTAAATCTACTTCAGTTTGTAATTTGTTTATGGGTTTGTTAATAGCCCTGTGTGCTGAAGCTGACAGTCATTATGAAATGGTGTGTACTGCAAATATTAAGGTCATCACCTGTGAATGTATAACGTGGCGTGGCAGGCAATCATAGGAAATGCCCACTGGCACAATGCAAACATCGGGCACTAGACCGTCACTGATGGCCTGATGTACACGCGCCAGCCACTGCCCGCTGTGACCTTCGGCTGCAGAGATGCCCACGCAGAGAGCGGCGCCCTCTCGTAACAGCTCACCGATGAACTGTGGAGTGGAACAGAAGAGGAGAAATGATGAATAAAAAATGTTTGTAGGGAAAATAGAGCGGCTGGACAGTTTTATGATGAAGAAGAGACGTGAAGCAGAAAAAAAAACTCTATATCTGCAAATCAGACCAATAAAATGAACTGGAAGTCTGGTGTACATTTGAGTGAAGTGTCAGAGAGGCGAGGAGAGACATAAAAGTAGCAAGCAAGCACTTCTGCAGAATCAAATGAGACTTTTCTAGTGCCGGGAGAAAGTATTATGATGATTCTGTCATCGTTTTACTTACCCTCATGTCTTTTTTAAACCCATATGGCTCAGCCAGGGATTGTCAAGCTAATCCAAAATGGCCAAAAAATAAATGAAATAAAAATCATGCCAAATATTCGGACTAATCTTTGTGTGAGGAGCATAACTTTTGAGTTACCGTAACCTACGTACATACAGTGGTGTAAAGTAACTAATTACAAACACTCAAACTACTGTAATTGAGTAGTTTTTCTCAGGAATTGTAATTTACTGAGTAGTTTTAAAGATGTGTACTTTTACTTTCCCTTGAGTACATGTTTAGTACTATATCGGTACTTTTACTCCACTACTTTTCTACAGTACTTTATTTCTTTCTTGTCTATGGTCATTGTCTAAAGTAGAAAAATCAGTCCTGTGGTTCCTGTCCAACTAAATCACACATAGAAAGTAAATCACATCATACTGAACAACCTCAAGACATGGTGCTTTATAAATGCAGCAAACCTTCACTGCAGCCTTAAACAATCACTAAATGGAACGAATAAAAAATGGAACGAAGGGCCAAATAAAAGGAAGGACCGAACAAGGAATGAAATGAAGGATAGAAGAACCAAATAAATGAAGGAAGGATTCAAGGAAGGACTAAACAAACTAAGGAGGAAAAAAGGAACAAATAAACAAAGGACCTAATGAAGGAAGGAACAAAAACATGAAAGAAAGAGTGAGTGAACAAATGAAGGGAGGAAAGAAGGAAGGACCAAACGAATGAAGGAAGAATTCAAGGAAGGACTGAACAAACTAAGGAAGGAAGGAACGAACAAACGAATGAATGAAGGATGGAGAGAAGAAGCAAATAATTGAAGGAAGGTTGAAAGGAATGAATGAAAATAGGAAGATCCCTACACTACATATTGTTTGTGCAGGGATGTGTAAACATGAATGATTTTTCAGTACTCTTTCCACCACTGCGTACATAGCAGTAAATCAACCGTTAAGTGTTATTACTAAGGATGGGCGATACCAATATTTTTGAACTATATATTGGTTGTTGCAGTATTCTGGTTAGTTTTTGGAAGAATTTCTATGTGGTATCCAGGGTCTTTGGGGAAGATGTTAGTACATTGTTTGATAGTTGCTGCAGTGAACATTGCCAAGACAAATCTAGACGCTGAGGCTTTCTGGGTAGTACTGCCCGATTCTGGCTAAAATGAGAATCACAATATTTTTTGCTTAAAATCAAGATCATGATTTTCTCACGATTCTGTAGATGTAAAATAAAGGTTAATATGAGTAGGCTATTATTGTTGTTATTTGTTATTAATATTATTATTGTGATCCGATACCAAGTATTTCAAGACAAGTATCGTCGATATCGATACCGATATCGATACCAATACCAATACTTTAATGAAATATTTTATAGTGTTATCACCTTTATTATAATTATTATCATCATCATTATTATTATTATTATTATTATTATTATTATTATTAAATTGAACACAAAACACATGATTCCTTTTTACATTTATTAAAATAACAGAACTTAAATTGCCTAAATGGCACCATAACAAAAAATAATACACTGCAGAAACCTTGTTTAATTAAAAAAGTACATCTCTCCCAGTTATTATGTGTACCTAAACTTTGTATTTTACTTGATATACAAGTTTATTTAAAACTATTTAAAATAAATACAAAAAAATCTAAACATCTTTACTTGAGTAGGCTCCAGTCTATTATTCTGAACCCTGTGAATGTAACAGAAATCTGCTATATGCCAATTTACGCAAATTACATAAATTACAGAGTTTAGAGTACAATTCCCCCTCAGCTTTGGCATATTAATATTACAAAGAATAATATATAATGATTCCCCCTCAGCATATTATATTTACAGTGTGTGCATATGTGTGTCCATATGAACATATATCAGGTAATACTTAATATAAACTGGCTGTCTGTATTGAACTCGACTCGACTTTTTGTAAAATAATTCCCACTTGGTCAGCTGGACAATGACCGGATTTCATAAAGGATTCTGCCAAAGTTTTACAACCTGCGCTGGGTGTGTGTGGTGTCTGTACTAACACTGACCCATTAGCGGAGATACAGCGGAAGGATATTATAGTTCCCATTCGTGTTCCTATTTAAGTAAATATTTATATAATATGTGGCGCTATAATTATTGAGATATTTTACTCAATAAGAAAACCCCCAGAAATCGTTTTGATACATTCCCAGTATCGAAAATATCGATACTTTAGGATCGATCCGCCCATCCCTAGTTATTACAGTATTTACTGTATGTAAACAATTCACTACAGTTTATTTGAATGACATTAGGTAATGAAATTACTATTATTACCGTTAAGCCATACAGTATTTAATAAACACACATTCTTATTGTTCATGTTAGTTCCATTCAATTAAAATATACTAACATAATACAAAGAAAATCTAATCTTATTTTTATTAATGCAGATTCTTTTATTTATTTAATTAAGGATTCATTAGTACTTTTAATGTTAATTGACGTTAACAAGTAAAACTTTGTGGTGTTACCCAAATATAGTTTGTAATTTTTTTATAGCTTGCTTGATTTCTGTTATGCAACTCTTCTTACATTTTAGTTTTAGTAATTGTATTACTTCAACTTTTTTCTTTCTTTTTTTACTGTGCAGGTCCAGTCCAGCTAACTCACTGGAGTGATTAGATTATTTTTATGATGGATGAATGGAGCCTTAAAAACTGACTGTGTTCATCTGGCAAACGAAAGTCATATATACCTGCACCATGAGGGGAAGTAAATCATGGTCTATTTTGAACTATTGCTTTAACAAATCCTAAAAAAAAAAAAATACTCTGAATTATAAAAATCTATTAGTTAACTAATTTAGTGAATCCTAAAATGAAAGATCCAACGACCTTCAGATTACAGATTTATAAAAGCATATGATGAATTTGGTTATCAGAAAGTTATCTGTCACTTCTGATGACATGTAATGATTTCGTTAATTCAATTTCGTCAAGTTACTTTAATATTTGATGAACATTTTTAAGTTAGTTTTCATTGCAGGAACAACAGTGTCTTAATTCTATTAAAATGTCAATCCAAACAATTGTGTTTTTTTCCCCACTGTTAACACTTTACTACCGTTGACAAAAAAAAATTTATATAAAAGCAATGTAATTATAGTACCCTGACTTTTCTAAATGTGTGTATATTGTATTGTAAAGTTGTTGTTTTATTTTAAAAAAAGAGTTCTGAGTATTTGATCTTTGAATGGTCATAACAGTCAAAATTGACTTCATACATTACAGCGTCCACTTTTTCCTGTGCCTTTGAATATGCACACCTCAGCTGTCTAGCAACTTTCTGCTAACTAAACATCTGTCTGAGAGCAAAACCATAACTTTATTTCAGACATAAAACAGCATTATCAGTGCAGTTTTTTTTAAAAAAAATAGCTCTCTTGGGTAATGACTTAATAAAATATGACGACAGTCATTCAAATCGCGATTCTAAACTCTCAAAAGAAACTTTGAATGTAAATATTATGTGACGATATGATATGTTTTATGTAATTGGTCTGAATGGCCATTCTTGCAGTTATTAAAAATGATGGATTTGATGTGACATGAGCAAATTATGACAGAAATTTAATTTGTGGGTGAACTATTCCTTTTATCAGCCTCTTCTCACAATCTATTTTTAATATAAAAAGGCTGCATTGACTTGGAAAAAAATGTCCTTTTCTTATTCGCACAAAGTATGTGTTTTGAATAATATACAGTGGGGGAAATAAGTATTCAACACATCACCATTTTTCTCAGAAAACATTTCTAAAAGTGCAGTTGACTTGAAATTGCACTGGGTGTTGATAATAATCAAAGAAATACACATATGAAAAGAATACAAATATAATTAGTTCACGGTGGCGTGGTGAGTAGCACATTCGCCTCACAGCAAGAAGGTCGCTGGTTCGAGCCTTGGCTGGGTCAGTTGGCATTTCTGTGTGGAGTTTGCATGTTCTCCCTGTGATCGCGTGGGTTTCCTCCGGGTGCTCCGGTTTCCCCCACAAGTCCAAAGACATGTGGTATTGGTGAATTGGGTAGGCTAAATGGTTCGTGGTGTACTGTATGTGTGTTTGAATGAGTGTGTATGGATGTTTCCCAGAGATGGGTTGCAGCTGGAAGGGCATCCGCTGCATAAAACATATACTGGATAAGTTGGGGGTTCATTCCGCTGTGACGACCCCAGATTAATAAAGGGACTAAGCCGAAAAGAAAATGAATGAATGAACAATGAAATGACACAGAAAAAAGTATTGAACATATGAAGAAAGAGAGGTGTAGAAAGGCAGTGAAAGCACAGACAGCAGCTGAAATCTCTCAGAAGTTATTTAGCAACTTTCTGCCCTTCATCAGCGTAAATTAATATTAGCTGCTTCAGTCCATCTACATAAGCGGGATGATGAAGATGAAACCAGGGTGGACATTTCAGCCAGACAATGATCCAAAACACAGCCAAGGAGACTCTCAAATGCTTTCAGAGAAAATCAAGCTGTAGAATGGCCCGGCCAATAACCTAAATTAATCCAATAGGAAATACAACAAAGATCAGATTTGATAGACAAAACCATCAAGATTTTTCTGTTGAATTATGTAAAAAATTAATAATATTACTAATAAAAAATAAATAAAAAATAAATAAATAAATAAAAATCACACCTGAGCAAATGCATGTGACTTCATTCTCGATATGAGAGGTGTCTTTAAGCTGAAATTTCAAGTCAACAGCACCTTTAGGAACATGGTGTTGAACATTTATTCCCCCACAGTATGCGTTTTGAAATGTATGAGTCCTTGTAAATGTCACAATTAAAAATTTAGCATGAACAATATATTTAACTCTCTCTCTCTCTCTTTGAACTATTGCTTTAACAAATCCTAAAAAAAAAAGATAATAATAATACTCTGAATTCTAAAAATCTATTAGTTAACTTATGTAATGATTCTTAAAATCTCTTAGAAGTTATTTAGCAACTTTCTGCCCTTCATCAGTGTGAATTAATATTAGCTGCTTCAGTCCATCTACATAAGCGGGATGATGAAGATGAAACCAGGGTGGACAATCACCTAAATTAATCCAATAGAAAATACAACAAAGATCAGATTTGATAGACAAAACCATCAATATTTTTACCAAAAATAAATTCAAAAATTAAAAAATTAAAAAAACATTAAAAAAATCACACCTGAGCAAATGCATGTGACTTCATTCTCAATATGAGAGGTGTCTTTAGGCTGAAATTTCAAGTCAACAGCACCTTTAGGAACATGGCGTTGAACACTTATTTCCCCCACAGTATGTTTTGAAACTTATAAGTCCTTGTAAATGTCACAATTAAAAATTTAGCATGAACTATATATTTAACTCTCTCTCTCTCTCTCTCTCTCTCTCTCTCGCACACGTCAAATCTCTCCCAAATCCATCTTGAGAAGCCTGATAAGCTCATGTGTTACTCCAGGCATGAAGGATTATTTCCTCTGTTCATTTACGCCAGTCAGAAGTCACACATATGCACATATCTAATCAAATCCCTTCATATTACAACACATCAGCAATCAAGAACCAAATGCAGATCATTTCAAATCCTGTTTAAAACCCTGCTTACAATCTGGACGTCCAAACTCTTGTAAATACTTCCCGTAAACTGCTAATAAAACGCTCCTACCAGAAATTCAGATAACAGTGCGATTCTGACTGTAAATCTGGAGGCCCGGGAGATTTATTATCCACCTCCAGGCATCAGTGAGGCAGAGTAATGGGTTCAGCGACTCATGCAACCTCCCGATGAAACATCTGCTGTCCACAGGTGCCCTATTGTTATAACACACTGCGCCCATCAAAAGGCCGGTTACTAATGCAGACTAGCCCGCTATAAAAAGGTGGGTGACTCGCCGTCTCGAGACTATAAATGTAGGGTTGCACAAAATGTCGTTTCGGCATTGACATAAAAATGTGCACATCTGCCCCTGTATCCTTAAAAAGAAACTGAAATTACATCATTTCAAAATGAACGAAAGCGAACATTTTGGGGGAGTTCGTTTCGATCCTAAACACCTCTGAGCTACCGTTGGTCCACAATGATTATACTAGTGCTTCCCACACACAAACTTTCCTTGGGCGGGCCATTTAGGTATATTAACGGCCACCCAAGTATATTTATTGACACTTTAGGTATATTAATGGCCACCCAAGTATATTTATTGACACTTCTTTTTTTTTTACTTTTATTATCATCCTTTTACACTTATTTGTATTTGCCCAATACAGGGAGTGCAGAATTATTAGGCAAATGAGTATTTTGACCACATCATTCTCTTTATGCATGTTGTCTTACTCCAAGCTGTATAGGTTTGAAAGCCTACTACCAATTAAGCATATTAGGTGATGTGCATCTCTGTAATGAGAAGGAGTGTGGTGTAATGACATCAACACCCTATATCAGGTGTGCATTAATATTAGGCAACTTCCTTTCCTTTGGCAAAATGGGTCAAAAGTAGGACTTGACAGGCTCCAAAAAATCAAAAATAGTGAGATATCTTGCAGAGGGATGCAGCACTCTTAAAACTGCCAAGCTTCTGAAGCGTGATCATCCAACAATCAAGCGTTTCATTCAAAATAGTCAACAGGGTTGCAAGAAGCGTGTGGAAAAACCAAGGCGCAAAATAACTGCCCATGAACTGAGAAAAGTCAAGCGTGCAGCTGCCAAGATGCCACTTGCCACCAGTTTTGCCATATTTTAGAGCTGCAACATCACTGGAGAGCTGTGGTGTGCAATACTAAGAGACATAGCCAAGGTAAGAAAGGCTGAAAAACGACCACCACTGAACAAGACACACAAGCTGAAACGTCAAGACTGGGACAAGAAATATCTCAAGACTGATGTTTCTAAGGTTTTATGGACTGATGAAATGAGAGCGAGTCTTGCTGGGCCAGATGGATGGGCCCGTGGCTGGATCGTTAAAGAGCAGAGAGCTCCATCCGACTACTACAGGTGGAGTACTGGTTTGGGCTGGTATCATCAAAGATGAGCTTGTGGGGCCTTTTCGGGTTGAGGATGGAGTCAAGCTCAACTCCCAGTCCTACTGCCAGTTTCTGGAAGACACCTTCTTCAAGCAGTGGTACAGGTAGAAGTCTGCATCCTTCAAGAAAAACATGATTTCCATGCATGATAATGCTCCATCATAGCGGCCAAGTACTCCACAGCGTGGCTGGCAAGAAAGGGTCTAAAAGAAGAAAAACTAATGACATGGCCTCCTTGTTCACCTGAGCTGAACCCTTATAGAGAACCTGTGGTCCATCATTAAATGTGAGATTTACAAGGAGGGAAAACAGTACACCTCTCTGAAGTGTCTGGGAGGCTGTGGTTGCTGCTGCACGCAATGTTGATGGTGAACAGATCAAAACGCTGACAGAATCCATGGATGGCAGGCTTTTGAGTGTCCTTGCAAAGAAAGGTGGCTATATTGGTCACTGATGTTTTGTTTTTGAATGTCAGAAATGTATTTTTGTGAATGTTGAGATGTTATATTGGTTTCACTGGTGAAAATAAATAATTGAAATGGGTATATATTTGTTTTTTGTTAAGTTGCCTAATAATTATGCACAGTAATAGTCACCTGCACACACAGATATCCTCCTAAAATAGCTAAAATAAAACAAACTAAAAACTACTTTCAAAAATATTCAGCTTTGATATTAATGAGTTTTTTTGGGTTCATTGAGAACATGGTTGTTGTTCAATAATAAAATTTATCCTCAAAAATACAACTTGCCTAATAATTCTGCAATCCCTGTATAACGAATCAATTAAGTAGTGTAAAATCTTCTCTCGTTTACCCGTTTCTTTCTGTGTGTGGGTGAACGGTCAACACTTCCACAGGTAATCTCACGTGCTCTGGAGAGATCCACACTGACGTGCCTTTTTGGGACTTAAAAAATTTCTTTCTAAATGACAGCTTTCTAAAGCTGTCATTGTGCATTTTTGCATTACCTTGTTACGCTGCGCTCTCAACGTGCCAGTGGAATCGCGCCGCAAGTTGGCAACATGACTAAACTGGAGGGTTGAGTAACAGAACTGACCAAACAAGTGCAATTGGTTGCTGAGAGATTTTAAAGACTCAAGAGTCGCACACTAGATGATAAGCTCAACCGCATCATGCAGGTCTGATAAAGTTTTAAACATTGCTCCATTCAGTGTCTTTCCGTGGCAAACAGAAAGCAATGTGGTGTGTCATTGTCATGGTGGTGCTTCTTGCTGGAAAAGTTTATGAAAATGTCACCATAATGCACTTTGTCTTCGTTTCCCTAGAGGTCCCCATGTTCCCTCCTCTGCCTTAGTTCTTCCTCGTGTGTTCTTATTTACTTAAGCTGCGTCCCAAATGACACACTATACACTTATGCACCATGTACTTATGCACTTGCACACTCAACAGTATGGCCCAATCCCAATTCTCCCCCTTAGCCCTTCCCCTTACCCCTACCCCTCGTTTTGCGCTTGAAGGGGTAGGGCTAAGGGCGAGGGGTATACACCCCTTCGAACGAAGATTTTTCAGGACCACACTTAAAATGGAGGGGTAAGAAAATTACCCAGAATGCACCTGCCTCAGCGGCAGGATAGCTGAACCCGGAAGTAAGGAGATCCACAAATTAGTATTTTTTGTCATTATTATGAATTTTTATGACAAACAAACATATGTTTTAACATATTCATAACCGCGTTCGTCTTTTACTGTCATGCTTTTTAAAAAAAAACTCTAAAAAGTGCGCAAGTATGCGATTTGGGACACAGCTTTGATTTCAATCACCTGTAACTTGTTCCAACCAGGCTATTTAAGAAGTCACTTCCTCTCTGTTCCTCATTCCTGGTTTTTGAGTCAGTACTCTGTGAACTTGCCTTGCGTTCCCTTGACCTACTGATCTACATCTAGTAAGAGTCTTTTGTTTTCTCTGCTGCTTGTTGCCCTTTTGTTTGTTTTCTCCCATTGTGGAGTTTTCTTTGTATGTTACTATGCTGTTAAAACCTTTTGTATATGACTTTTTTTTTCTTAATAAATCCTTGTTTTCTGGATCCCTACATTCTCAGTACATCTCACCAGTCTCCACACCATAGACCCAGGTTTAAGACTCGACCGAGACAGCAAATGTTTGAGACTGTTATTCTCTACCCTTTGAAACTGTTATTCTAACCCTAACCCTAAACCTAACCATAACCCTAACCCTAAGGATGTATTTGTTTGTCAAGATGTCACAACATTAATGTCACCTTTGCATGTAAAACGGCATGACTGAGCAAATAACATTTAACGACAGTTATCATAAGCATGCAATCATGATGTCAATATGTCATGCCATGATTATAAATGTGTCAGGACAGTCTTAGGAACACCCCCTTAAAGTGTTACTGTTACATTCGCCTGCAGATCACATTTTTGCTGTTATGTATTTGCGTTCGTTTCTATGTGGGTGTGTCTCTTTACGTGTGTGTTACAGGTACGAACGGCATTGGAGGATCCGCATGTCGTGCTGATGACGTTGGTCGCTGACACTGGGTTCGTGCCACCAATCGCTGGTCGGCGTAGCGTTTAAAAGCCGAGCCCAAACTGCAATGGCGATCTCTCTCCTTCTCTCTCGATCTCTTTCTCGCTCTCACTCTTTCTCTGGGTGTCGATGAGGATAGTGTCTCTTGCAAGGACTAGTCTGAGAGAATGTGTTTTCCTTTGCTTGTGATTTAATGCGCTTGTCTAAGTTCTGAGATTTCAAATTGCAATGTGTTTGCTTGTGAACTTGTCCAGTTAACTGATGCTTTTGAGTGATACCTCGGAGAGGGTGTAGGAGTGAGCAAGTTGGGCGATATACATATACAACACTCAGGATCTCTTGTTTTGTATTAGTTCATTAGGTTCAGGAGAGTGTGCTGTTTTGTGTATGTTTTGTTTTTATTTAGAGTAGTTTAGTTAAGACGTTTGGTACGTTAAAGATGTTTCTTTTCATGCTTTTCTTTTTTGATATTTAGTTTAGTTGTTTAATACAGGCAGTGTGTTTTGTTTTATTTATTTCTTTGATTTAAGCACTTTTATCTACCTCCTCTTCAACAGGTAAATTCATCATTTATTGTAAATATTTTTCTTTCACTACAATATTTTCACTAGAAGTATGGGCAATAAATAATCGCAGTGATATTTGGTTTTCAGTTGTTTCTTTCTCCATCCATTTGTCATACACACACTAAATTATTATGTTATGTCAGATACCCTTAGTTTAACATTATCATCTAAAAAGACGTAACAGTTACTCTTATAAGATATGTGGAGTCACATATATCTTATATGTGGACAAGATATTCCACTGTCATGCCTAAAGCTAGTGTGTCACTGCATGCCAGGGCCAGTTACCACAGCAATTTCTAGGATCTGATCAAGCCATGTCAAGACTTCCTTAGGGCCAACAGCCAAGCTTTTTTGGCCTGCCGAATACCTTGGGCCAAAGAGAGATAGCTGGGCCGGAGTAAAAGCAAAAGAGGGTCTCCAATAAAATGCTCATTTTGGTAGTTTTGCAATCGCATAAGAACGTAGAGTACAGGCACACAAAAAAGCGAAAATGGAGAACAGACAGTGCTGGTCACTTGAAGAAAGCTCTTCAGAACATTTGGCCCGAGGAGAATGTTCAATGGCAGTTTGATGCTGTTTGGTAAAACAAGCATGTTTAAAATATGTTGTTACTAGCTTGGTATCTAAACAACGCAAGTCTGAGAAATGGTAAAAACATTGTAGGCAAAGTATAAAGCAATTAAGATCTACAGTACAATGGTCAAAGTGGTGCTCATATAAATTGTTTTTAAATATTTTTGACGGTGTGCTGGGTCGTCTCTCTGTTAGTGGAGAGTCCACTCGGGATACAATGAGTAAACACAAATAATGAAAGAAAATGCATTTGAGTGCATAAATGGTTACTGTATATCATTGAATGCTGTACCGTAACATGCAATTTGTTTGCTGCCATGGTCTCCATCTTGATTTTTTTTGTAATGCATAAACTTTATGTATTCTTCTTGTCACTAAACTAAGCAAGCTGTGTAAGTAAAAGTTTGTATCAGTAAAATATGTGTGTGCAAACTTGCATTTGCATTGTGTACACACAAAAAAAAATACACAAAACTAAAGGCAAAATTATTAGCCGTCCTGTGAATTTTTTTTTTTTCAAATATTTTCCAAATTACATTTAACGAAGCAAAAAAAAAAAAATTGATAAAAAAAAATCATCACAGTATTTACTAATATATTTGAAGGGTTCAGATGCAAATTCTTTAAAAGGGTTTTTTGAACTTTTTCAATACATAACTGATACTAAACATAGCAGGCAGAGATATATAATTTTAATATTATATAAAATATTATATATAATATTAAATATAGAGACTTTTGAACTATGAAATTTCTTCATGAGAAAGTGCTATTTATTTTAATTTGGCTTTAATAAAAGCAGTTTTTAAATGGATTGTAAGGTCAATATTATTAGTCCTCTTTAGAAATGTTATATTTTAATTGGCCACAGAACAAACCACTGTTATCCAATGACTTCCTAAATTAACTTTAATTTGCCTAGTTTACCTAATTAACCTTAGGTCTTTAAATTGCGCTTTAAGATGAATGTTAGCATCCTGCAAAACAATTAGTAAAATATTATCATCTAATGTCATCATGGCGAAGATCAAAGAAATGAGTTATTTAATCTATTATTTTTAAATTATGTTGAAAACTTATTCGCTCAATAATCAGTACCTTGGAAATATTTGAATAAACATTTCACTTGAAGGCTAATAATTACAACAAATAATAACTTGACTTCTAGTTGATCATTAGGAAAAGTGGCAGAAGGTTGATTTTTCCAATGAATGATCTGTTGAACTGCATCCCAATCATCACAAATACTGCAGAAGACCTATTGGAACCTGCATGGACTCAAGTTTCTCACAGAAATTAGTTAAGTTTGGTGAAGGAAAAATCATGGCTTGGCGTTACATTCCATATTGGGGCGCTTGTGCTGCCCATCACATTACAAGCCACAGGAGAGGGCATATTCTTCAGCTCCTTCTCATACTTCAGCCTCAACATCAAAGTTCCTGAAAGCAAAGAAGGTGAAGGTGGTCCAAGACTGGCCAGCCCAGTCACCAGACATGAACATTATTGAGCATGTCTGGGGTAAGATGAAGGAGGAGGCATTAAAGATGAATCCAAATAATCTTCATAAAATCTGAGAGTCCTGCAATAAGGCTTTCTTTGAAATTTGAGATGACTTTACTAGCAAGTTATCGAGTCATTACAGCGATGTATGGATGCAGTCCTCCAAGCTCATGGGAGTCATACACAATATTAATTACTTTTACATGACTTTATATTCTATACTTTAGATAAATTCTGTTAAGTGACAAGACTTTTGTCTAAGCAAAATTAGACCTTACTGTTCTAAGTTCTAACTAAATATTTAAAAAAAAAAATCAAGACATGATCATATTTTATTTAGGCAAAATTGCAATCTAGATGTCTTTGCCTTTCATATAAGCCACTTCTAACACCAAATGATCAATT
>CAIGQQ010037819.1:1104733-1117223 GCA_903798035.1 Danio albolineatus | reverse complement strand
ATATATATATATATATATAAATAATAGTAATTTAAATGATCATACATAAATTAAACACTATCACACGTGATTTGATAGAATTCAAAGTCATCAGTGAGCACTAAACATGCAAATAATTATAAGATTATGAGATTATTATTGCATTTATTAGAAAAATATTAGATCAAAGTAAATGATAAAAAATACTGTTTAATAACAACAAACGACTATTATAATTTATTAGAATTTTTTTATTTATACTATTTTATGTTCATTTGTGTTTCATGTTCATTTTAGTTTAGTAATTATTACTTATTATATATTTCTATATAGATATGATACGTGAAAATGAATTGCCTTGGCACTTGGTTGAAATAACTTTAAGTTAAAACATAAAATTAAGTAGCAGCATACTACCAACCTTGAAAAACACAACAGCAAGATTATTTAAATTGAAAAGGGGACCGGGGGCCCACTAGGGGGCCTCAGCAAACTTCCAAAGGGGCCCAGTATGACTTAAATTAGTGATTTACTATCAGTATGTTGTTGTTTATGAAAAAAGAACAAACAGTTCTTGATAATTCAGGAATCATAAAATGAACTGTGACTCATTAAATAAATCAATAATAACCACTTTCTGTTTATAAAGTTGAAAACAAGCTGCTCAATTAAAGCAGAATTGCCAGAAATATCTGTGCCTATAGAGGGTCCTTTGATATCATGTTGGACAACGGAGTTCATTGTGAACCACCAGTCTACATAATACATAAATGCAGTATTCCAAATACTCAAGTATCTTATTTTCAGAGAATTCACAGCATAACTTGCAAATTCTTCTTTTTTATCTAAATATGTATTCATGCGTGCTTCACATTCAGCAGCAATCAATCAAGCGCTGCACCATAAGATTGATGCATATCATAAATACATTAACAATTACAGACACAGACATTTTTATAAACAGCTATTAAGTAATTATTGATGCAGCCTTGTAAACAAAGCACGAGCTCCCCCCGCGATCTGGAATCTAAGTCTTCCGTTACCTGCAGGAGGAAACTATTTACCCCCACCAATCCCTCACCGCGGTCGACTGGAGTTTCCAGCACTCTGAGCCATGATTCTTCAACAATTGTACGTTTCATTACTTACCAAACCATTACGCCCTGCTAAATGTGTACAGGTGCTTCTGTGGCTGTGAGACAGACTCAATAAATGCGCTACGCTCTAGAAACTGCTGTGTTTGCACCAAAACTAGATGAAACCAGCGAACAAGAATGTTCTTATTAACAATACCAGTGCTGTTGGCACAAACAGGGCTGTGATGTAAACTGGTAGAAGACATTCTTAAAATGTGGCCTTCAAACTTTAGGTTAAATATCACCTCCAAATTTTTAACTGAAGACGAGAACAGTAAACTCCACACTCCCTGAAGTCTTGTCGCCTATCCAAGTTTTAGGAACAACAAATAATAACTTGACATCTATTTGATCAATTTGTCAAAGAAATGGCATATATGAATGGCAAAGGCCTCTAGATTACGCTTATTTTACCCAAAATAAAATATGATCATGCCTTGATTTTTAATTATTTAATTAGAACAGCAAGGTCTGACAATGCTGACAAAGGTCTGACAACTGCAGTGGAAAAAGAATTAATATTGTGTATCCATACATCTCTGCAATGACTCAAATAAATTATTAATAAAGTCATCTGGAATGGCAAAGAAAGCATTCTTGCAGGACTCCCAGGACTTGCAGGACTCATCTTCAATGCCCTTCATCTTACCCCATACAAGCTCAATAATGTTCATGTCTGGTGACTGGGCTGGCCAATCCTGGAGCACCTTGACTTTCTTTGCTTTCAGGAACTTTGATGTGGAGGCTGAAGTATGAGAAGGAGCAGCTCTCCTGCTGAAGAATGTGCTCTCTCCTGTAGTTTGTAATGTAATAGGCAGCACAAATGTCTTAATACCTCAGACTGTTGATGTTGTCATCCACTCTGCAGATCTCTCACACCCCCCCATACTGAGGCCCTGATTACACTAGTGCGTTTTAGTTTTAAAACGCATAAGTTTTGCTACGGTTACGCCACCCGTCCACACTACACCGGAGTTTTCGAGCCCCAAAAACGGAGCGTTTTGGAAATGCTGGAGAGGCCGCTTTCATTCTAAAACGCTGCTGCTCCGTCTCAGTGTGGATGGGGGAAAACGGAGACATCTGAAAACGGAGGCATGGCTGCTGAGATTTGCTACCTGATTGGGGCTTTTGGGTCATTGCGTATCCTTCCCTTATTCGTAAAGCCCCTATCACATGACTATAACGCCACCGGAAGATGGCAGACCAGCCTTCACTGCAAATAACAACTGGACACAGAAATGGGAGTGTTGTTTGCACTATTGTCTGTTTAAGACGCCATTGTGAAGTACGTCGTTGTATTTACTCTGACATGACTCCCAGTCGACATTTTCGATAGCCATGGATGTTTTATATTCATTTGTTACTTTAAGTAACAGCTGTAACTCGTCGTCTGTCCACAAAAAGACCTCTCTTGCTTTCTTTGCCATCGCGTTCATCGCTCAACCAGCGTTTGTTGACTAACAATAACCAAATGCCGAGCGAGGCACATGCTTAATGTTTATACTTGAACGCACATGCCCAGAGTGCGCAAATGGCCATGTGATGTACGTTTTTGGTGGAGTAGTGTGGACGGAGATATGTTCAGAAACGCTGGGTGAAACGCTAGTGTGGACGCGGCTCGTTTTCATGCTAAAACACCGTTTTAAAACTAAAACTAAAACGTGTAAACAGGGCCTACGCGTAACGCCAAACCATAATTTTTAACAAAACTTGACTGATTTCTGTGACAATCTTAGGTCCATGCGGGTTCAAATAGGGCTTCTCCAGTATTTGTGATGATTAAGATGCAGTTCAACAGATGATTCGTCAGAAAAAAATCTACCTCCTGCCACTTTTTCAAATGATCATCTAGAAGTTATTATTTGTTGCTCTTACAACTGGGATCGATGACAAGACGTTTGTCAGGTAGTGTACAGCAGGTTTTTGCTTTGTAGTTTTTTTTGGTCCAATAGGAGAGACTTCGTTTTCATCTTCGAGTGTAATAATATAATGTTACTAGTCATGAAATTTATTACTTTATAATATTTATTTTTCAGCTAAACAATCTGTTAATTTTGTGAATTCATATAAAATGATTAGGTTGTGAGGAGAGTTTTGTAGATATAGAAAAACTCCATGCTTTGTAATGATAACACCTAGCGGTAGCATATATGTTGTAGAAAAACAAGAGACCAAGAACCCAAGCCTTATGGTACCCCACAGTGTACTTTGGATCTATATGATGCGATATGAAGGCATGTAGGGTAGTGAACTGTGGAGGAATGAGAAAAGAAGGTTTCCGAGCAAACAATGCATCTGTGGGAGCTACAGGGTGAGTGTTTTTGTATTATCAGCGTGTGCATTTACCTTAGCCAGGTTTGTCGAACGTGGGCTGGAAAAATGGTGTAGGGAACCCTCAAGTTGTGGCAGAAGAGAGTGAGACAAATGAGAGCGTGATCGATGCTGCTCTGCCGAACACACACGTAGACCAGAGGGGCTTTCTACAACACACACATAGATGGACAACTTTAGAGGACACTTCAGCGCAGTGAGAAATACAGTTCAGTGCTGACGAGTGTGTACTTGAAAATGAACCCGTAAATGAACTGTTTTTGTACTTCACAAAATGGCACTTATATTGTGTTTCTGGACCCATCTGCAGTAATATTTAACATATATTTAACATAAACACTGAGACCCAAGAATACAGATTAAAGGTCACAGCAGCCCTATTATAGAAAACACTATTCATCTTAACTCTGATTAAGTATTGGACGCATAACATAACACCAGAAAAATAAGCATAAATTATGCATGTTTAAATTACAGTGTCCACACTGCAATTTTACTCAAATACCCATTATAAGATTAAAAAAAAAGACTGGTAGAGACAGATGTATGGTTCAACAAACAGCCAGGTAGACAAGGAAGCAGACAGAGAGACAGATAAATCAATAGATAGATAGATAGATAGACAGACAGACAGACAGACAGACAGACAGACAGACAGACAGACAGACAGATAGATAGATGGGTCAACATACAAATCACTTGTTTGAAATTAGCTTCTCTTGCTGGAAAAAAAGATGTTTCTGGATGAAATGAATAAAATAAAATAATTAACTGTATTATTTATTTTGGTTGAAGGTGACTATATAAATTTAACAATAATTGAGCTTAATTAACAATGTTACATTGACTTACTAATCAACACCTCATTAACTGTAAATAAATTAAGTTTACTGAAATAAACGATGTTACTTAAAAGGGACATTCCACTTTTGGGCTCATTTTCTAAATATTTTTAAAATCTTGTTTGATAATTACTAATATTTTTAAAAGTTTTAGTGGATAGAACAGTGTAGAGAATTGACAGGAAATCATGGGGAGCAGAGAGAGGGCAAGGGTCGGCAAAGGACCTCAAGCCGGGAATCTTACTCTGGGTGCCTTGAACATATGACAGCACAGTTAACCACTAGGCTATTGGCCAAGAGGGAATCTCCCGCTCTCCCTTGGGAAGCCAACACGGAAGTAACTGAAACTGCAATTAATTGAAATTCCGCTAGTCCTGGCTCCAAACGGAGCAAATGTCTATTGAGCCCACTGTTAAAATAGCCAAATTACAGAAAAAAAAAAAGAAAAAAAAAAGTGTTTACAGCCTGGTACAAAGAACGACTTTGGTTCATATAGCTAATATTACCCTTTATGACAACTGTGAGGGGGTGAATTTTTTTTATAACTTATCCGTTTCCTTTATATTAAGTTTGCATAATTAAGGGCGTGGCCACTTGAGTGACAGCTAAGTCTGGCTGATCGCCATCACTTCACCTCAGCTGATTTCAGCTGATTAGCCGCTGATCTCAGCATATTCATCGTATTTTTATATTGTTTTATGTGGCTTTACACAGTCAGCTGCCTTTTGGAATTATTTCTTACAATTATCAGATAATATGGCATGCTGTGCACTTAATTGGGCTCACAAACCATTCACATGGCTTCCGTTTCCCAGGTGAGTGCAATTATATACTTAAAACAATATCTATAAATGTATTTGTTTTATTTAAGATCATTTATCATTTATAATGTTCTTTAGACCTGTAATGCACTCCAGAATCTGACAGATTGATTAGCTGTAGGCTCTAGAATAGTCGTCTGAAGCATTGTCATACAGTGTTATGCCTGGATTTCATCAATAGCCTTGCATTTACTAACACAGACTATTTCTGAAGGGTTTGGAAGTAATTCGCACCTTCCTCCTGTTGAAAAGCGCCATGAGAACAATGCTTAGTGGCTCAAAGTATTATAACAGTGTTTTTAAAAGTCTAAACACTTTATTGATATAGTGTACAACAAAGCAACACAAACGAGTCGCAGCTAATGAAATATTAACCGTTTCTCCCATGGGAAAGCCTGTCTAAGCAAAACGCCAGCATGGGTCTGTAGCTCCGCTCACGCTCCGCTCACGCTCCGCCTCTTTGCCCCCGGTGCGGTGGCGCGTGAAAAAAATGGCGACGGTTGGCCACGCCTACTGGTAGCTTCTTTTGGGTTCTTCATAAACCTATGGGTGATGTCACGAATACTACATCCATATATTGTACAGTCTATGCTATTGGCGCTGACTCAAGTCTTATTTTAACCTAAAATGCCATTCTTCAGGTCAGGCATGAGGATTTTTAGCTTTGCATAAATCATTAAATCTGATTATTTAAAAATAATCTGTGAGCTCTCTCTCTGTGTGTGTGTGTGTGTGTGTGTGTGTGTGTGTGTGTGTGTGTGTGTGTGTGTGTGTGTGTGAAATTTGTAACGATATTATGTGCAACTCCACAACAAAAGCATCAAATGCTCATTGGTTAAGTCCTAAGGTTCTTAATGTAATATGTCTCACAAACGTTCGATGAGATCTGTTTCCTTCACATCTGTCTGTCGGAGATTGAGGCAGACCGACAGGCACATGGGAACGGTGGGCGGAGAGGACTAGCCTTAAAGGCACAGTTCACAAAAACTGCTAAAAGATGCTCAGAGCTATAAAATAGAAAGGTCTAATAAATAATGTGATGGGTGTTTTGAGCTGAAAATTTACAGACACATTCTGGATTTTATTAAATCTGGAAAAGGGGTAAACTATGTGCCCTTTAACTTCAGCTAAAAATGTTCACTAGATGGTCATTTTGACAAAAAGGTAGGCAGACCAATGTACCAACAAAAGGCAAATATATTGACAGACAGACAGGTATACCGATGGACAAATTTAAAACAAACAATCAGATAGATAGACAGACTTTCTGTTGAGTTAAACAGAGAGGTGCTGAAACATATCAGTGTTTTTCAGGTGGGCGTATGCGATCTGCAAGCGAGCTCAATGTTTTCAAGAGCGATGCGTGTAGATTCAGGCCAAAGAGCTGATTTTTGGTCATGTTGTGAGGTGCGTGCTTAATTGGTTCTAAAATCATGAGGTCTGATTGGTTCTCTGATGTTTTGTTTCAGATTGCACTTCGACCAAATGGAGAAATCACACAATCGAACGCTACAAAGAGCTTTTCAAAGTGTGCTTTTACTTCCATATAAAGGGTTATGTGTGACCAAAAGCCTGAGGTGGAAAACCTGACTGCAATAAAAATAAATGTGTAAACAGGATAAATGGAGCAATAGGTTGAGAGGGAGAGGGAGAGAGAGAGAAAGAGAGGGAGAGACAAAAAGAGCATTTTGATACAGAGAGCAACCTTCAGCTTCATATATTTAAATTGCAGTATCATAGAGCAAAATTGAGAATAACTGAGTTTGGGTCTGAAAAAATAAGAACAAAAGCGAGAGAAAGCTGAAGAGAAATAGTGGTGAAAGAAGAAAAGCAGTAAAGGCTAATGAGATATAGGAAGAATGAAGGCAATTGATGCATTAAGCACCGGATGCCGTCAGCAAGGGGGAAACCAGTGATATGAGAGAAGGAAATAAAGGTTGAATGTATTGTTACCAGTTGTGTGGCACGGCGCAAGGCTACCAGCTGGTTAAGGTTGATCTGCACATTGCAGAACATTAAATCGAAGATCTTCAGCAGCGACCAGCTCACCAGCCTGAAGGAGAGTTTGATGAGAAATCAATTGAGAAATTCAGAACGGGTTTTTGTTATTGTATATACAGCTGAAGGCAAAAATGAATGTGTTTACATGAACACCAGTAGTCAGATATTAATGTTTAAGACAATACTCTGAATAGGAGTCTACCACATAAACAGCAATTTTTGATGACCTTAATCTGGCATAATCAAACTAAACAGAAAAATAATTAAGACGTGGAGTATTTACGCAGCGGATGCTCTTCCAATTGCAATCACTGGGAAACATCCATCCGCACTCATTCACATACATACACTACGGACAATTTAGCTTACCCAATTCACCTATTGACCTTATTCTCCGCATACGAGCGGCCGCAGCCATTTGAATCATTTTGGCTCGAGACTTCCGGTCTCATTCACTTCCATTCATTTTTAGACATTAAAAACAGCTTGTTTTGCTGCTTTATGTTGCAAACTGATATTTTCTTATTATTTTATTCTACTTTGTCAGTATAGTCATGCAAACACGTAGAGCCCTGCACGGGCCTTAAATCTAAGCCCGAGCCCGACCCTGGCCCGAGACGCACAGGCTGAAGCCCGGCCCGTGTCCGACAGATTATCAAATTTTTCGGCCCGAGTCCGGCCCGAAGCCCGTTTTTTTCCCCCCGCCAAACATCTAAGCCTATGCAGCCATTAAAATAGACCAGATTTGTATTTAATGGAGAACTGATATTTTTCGTTTCCTTTTTTATCAGAGTGATTTAGAGAAATTATTGGAGTTTTTTTTGTTTGTTATTTTACGGAAAACCTTTGATGATGGAGGAGAGACCTGTGGTGGCTGTTTCAAGTTATCTAGAGCTGTATGAAAGCGCACCGCGCTCCTTTTTCTCTTGTCAACATAAAGGCAGTATACGGTGCGCCTCGCGCTTTTGGAACGGGCAGGTGCTCTCGGAGTGATCGGCCCCTGATGTGCAAACATATTTGTTAATTCGCGGGACGGTAACACGTGCCGACAACACGTTTGCCAAAGAAGCAAAGAATATTGCAGATTGACACAGACGAGTTGCCAAACCTGCGCTGATGCTGACCGCCTCCGTCCTGGATATGCGTCATAAACTCAACAAATAGGCTATAGTTTTAATAAATTAGTGTACAACTTACAAACCAACTTTTTTCCATTTAGAAAATTACAGTTATTAATACTTCTTATATAATATACATTTTTACAATAGTCTGCATACATGAACCGCGAGTGAGACGGAGGAAAGAAGTCATAATCATAAGACATAATCTTTAAACTAATGACTTATGTTAAAAATGTTGACAGGGGTTTTGTAATATAATATTAACAGCAGAGCATTAATTAAATGCATATTTAATGCGATCGATTCGAGGTAGCCTGATATTTTTATTTGATGAAAGAAAAGAACATGATTGGACAAACAGCAGATGCCGCTTCTAAAAAAAGCATTCAGTCAGTGTTTTCGTTTTGTAATCTAAATATTATTTAAATGAAAAATAACTAGGACAGAACTATCTATTTCATTCTTTTTATATAGTTTATTCTATTAGTTTATTTTATTTATTTCTATGCTGTTGGAAACACTGCAGGTGCGTGAAGATGCTCTGTTAGGTTCTGTATGCTTTGATTTGTTTTGTAAACAAATCAGTATTTTAAAATGCAATATTTAATATGTCAGACACAAAATAGACACGTCAATTTTTTTTTCAATAAATAATAATTTAATATTAATCTGAGCAGTTAACAATCCAGTTTGTGTTTTGGCATTGTAAACGCATTAGCGGAGGTTTTTTTAAGCACTTCACTTAGATGTTATTCGTACTTCACTTTTATTTAGAAAATAACTGACCAACAAAACTTATTAGACTATAGACTATACGAAACTATACGAAATTCGTTTTTAAAATATATTTTTTTCTAGCAGAAATTTACTAATTATATTTTTGATTAGAGCCCGTCTACTGCTCAGCTGTGCGGTGGAGGATTTTCGGTCAGTGCAAAGTGTAAGGATTTCATTAATGCTTCACTAATGATTGTAGCATATCACAATCTTCTGACATATATTTGCAATTTTTTAAGATGCCACAATTATAAAGATTATATAAGAAATAAAAAAGGAAACGAATTATGTCGTAATAATTGCTCTTAAATAATGTAGCCTTTGACAGTATAAGCATTTGAGTTTCTTTAGATGATGCGGGGGAAGGAGGCGGGGCAGTGCTGGATTTGTGCGTACCGCAGGCCCCTTGGACATAAATGTTGTGCATTGTGCATAACCAATTAGCTCGTCATTTAAAGTTGTCACTATTTGAAAAGTTGACCAGACCTTTCCTCTTTCGTTTTTCACAGTTTCACGTGGTTAGAAATCTCTATAGACAAGGCACCACTGGCGCCTCCGGACGGACGGCGCGCATTAGATGTCATTAAACTTTTTTTGACGTTTGATTATGGAGCAGGCCCGAAGCCCGATATGCGCGCTAGCTAAGACGTGAAAATAGGCCCGAAGCCCGGCCCGAGGGGCACAAAAAAGTCGGGCCCCGACGGGCTCGGGCTCAAATGCAGGGCTCTACAAACACTAGCTACGTTTCCATCCTGCTATTTTATTCGTATTTTGGGTATGCGCATAAAAAAGCGGTTGATGGAAACACCATGATGCGCATAAATTTTTTAAATGTGCATAAAAAAAGTATGCGCATAACTGAGTAGGATAAACCTTTTATTCGATAAGAAAAGATGTGCATTAACTGCAATGGAAACACTTTTAATCGCATAAATTCCAGTATGCGCATTAAATAAAGGTCATGAGATTTAGTTATAAGAGATCATGTGATAATAAAAATGTGTGTAAATGGACAAACCAGCAGGCTGAGCACATTGTAAAACATCTGAAATGTCGTTTTGGTCATTCTAAAATGCCTTACCGTTTAAGTAGTTGTGTTATTATATTATTAATGACCTCCAGAATCAAGAGCGTCTGTGCTCCGCGTCTGACACCTTCAAACGCCACTGCGTGTTCACTGCATGTCAGGATTGCCTTCTGAGGCACAAGTCATTTATTAAATGAAGAAAAAGATCAACATAGCTTCTCCTACAGCAACAAATTACGTTTTAACTGTTGATATTTGGCACCAGTTAATCAGAAAGTGACGATTGTGTCCGCTTTGACTCGTTGGATGGAAACGCTGCTTTATTCGCACATCTTTTATGCGATAATCCAGTTTTGCGCATGAAGTTTATTCGCATTTTTGGATGGAAACATAGCTACAGTATTTGTAAAGTGAGTAGTTTGACCGTTTTCTGCCATTTATTATTCCTAGTAATTTCTCCTTAAATCAAAATCGCAAACACGAGCACACTTCTGCAATGAAGAATAAGGTCAACAGCACATGTCTTTGGACTTGTGGGTAAACCTGAGCACCCGGAGAAAACCCATGCGAAGACGGGAGAACATACTAACTCACACAACTAACTAAGCCAGGGCTCGAACCAGCGACTTTCTTGCTGTGAGGTGACAGTGCTAACCACTGCGCTACCATGCCACACGATTGTGTGTGTGTGTGTGTATACACATACTGTATATACATTAATGTATAAAAAAGCAGAAAAGCATGTTAAAGTGCCACTGTTACACTATTTTAAAAGATCATTTTGTTTTTGAACTTCTACAATAAGTTTCATCCAACCTTTAAAAACACTTCTATTTTCTGACTGCAGTGTCTGTTTTTTTTTTTTTAGGTGTCTGTAACGGTTTGGATGTTTCTTTTAGGAGGCAGTAACTCCATTTATTCTGCACTTTTGGTCTTTGAAACTCTTCAATCTGCTACATTACACGCTATATGAAAGCTAACAAGCATACAAAGGGCACTTTAAAAGTAATTCACGGAACACTTTAAAACAAACTCAATATGCACCAACAATCTGGCATTTCTCTTATTACGTATACTGTAGGTCTTAGTGATCAAGGCTGAGATGAATTTTTAAAAAATTCTGCAAAACACAAATAAAGATAATTTAAAAAGATGAAATATGAAATATTAAAGAAATAAGCTGAATATATCACAAGAAATGAGCAGATTTTTCATAATAAAAAATGGCAGCACTTTACAATGAGGTTGTATTAGTTCATGTTAGGTATTTGTTATTTACTAACATGAACATATATGAATCATACATATATTACATTATGTATTAACCTTTGTTAATGTTCCTTAAGGGACACACAGTTGTTCATGTTGAATTATGCTTTATTAACTAAAATGCATGTTAACGAGCAATGAATATGTAAAGTTCATTATTAGTTAATGATAGTAAATACATGAACTAACATTAACTAGGCTGCATGGTGGTGCAGGGGGTAGCACTGTCACCTCACAGCAAGATGGTTTGAGCCCCGGCTGGGTCAGTTGGCATTTCTGTGTGGAGTTTGCATGTTCTCCCTGTGTTTGTGTGGGTTTGCTCCAGGTCCAAAGACATATAGGTGAACTGGGTAAGCTAAATTGTCCTTAACGTATGCGTGTATGTCCTGGTTCTCCAGGTTGCAAGTAGCTGCAGCCTGGAGACCTCCAAGTGGGAGGGATTACACCGCAAGTACGGTGGGTTTAGGTGTAGGTGGAGCAGATTATTAATAAAACACATCAGGTTACAATTTTGTACAATAAAGTACAAAATTGGATTTCGTGTCATGTACAAGACATTAAATAAATAAAAACTCCAGGTCTGTACAGCTCATTTGGAGCTCGAAGGCCCAACCACTTGGAGCTGGCTTCGACCTCCATTTATACCCTTCTCCCAAGGTTGGGGTTTGAGCATTGGGCAAATAAGCCACCTCGTAAAACTAATGAACTAATGAAAACATTAACTAAGTAAAACATTAACTAATGAAACCTTATTGTAAAGTGTAACCACAACTATAATCTAAAATCATGATTTTCTTCTGTATGGCAAAAAATAAGTGAAGTTTTACAAACTAATTTCGAGAGAAGCACACGGCTGGTCTCTCATCTATAATCAGCAATAATCCAATCAGATTGACCCAAACCTACAATTCATAGATCGATTTCACCCTACCGTCTTGTTAAGTCGTGACGTATCGGTGACATATGGAATACTGTTTCCGGCTCCAAGGCCGATACTCATTTGAATTGAGAAAACGTTCGTTTACCCCTTTTTAGTCCTATTCCACATTAAAGTGAATTTTATATAAAATCATGGTGTACACAACAGTCTCTGGGCTTGCTGCATCACAAATACCAAAATTTTAACAATTTGTAAAAAATGTATCACTTTTTGGCTATCGGATATTAGGCATGAATATATATATAT
>CAIGQQ010037819.1:1067689-1095465 GCA_903798035.1 Danio albolineatus | reverse complement strand
AGATAGAAAGAAAGAAAGAAAGAAAGAAAGAAAGAAAGAAAGAAAGAAAGAAAGAAAGAAAGAAAGAAAGAAAGAAAGAAAGAAAGAAAGAAAGAAAGAAAGAAAGAAAGAAATGGCAAGTTATTTTAGACCTCTTTATTTCGCATGCATGAAATGCATGTGCCAGCCTTGAAAGTCAGAAACGCAAACAGTAATTACAGTGGAGCAGTTTGAAGCTGGAGCTGAGAGATGCATTGTTATTTTAAAGGCCCGTACAGGGAAGGCTCGAGTCAAGTGAAGGATGTGCACTTACCCGGTGTGTGTCTCGTTCACACACGTCAAGTTCTGAAAGCCCAGAGGAGGAGTGTTGCACAGCAGCTTCAGACCCTGAGAGTGGCAAGAGGATATTTGATCAAACTTGATGGAAAGCGTGCTAACCAGCATCCATAGCAACTCAAGAGACTCTGTTCTGCTGTCCTATATAGGCTGAGATAATGACACACTTTAGGGAAGCCTTTTTGTGTTCAAAATAGCACCCTATTAGTTCCACTATAAATCATCGCCTGAAACATGTTCAAGAATCGCGGCTGAATAAAATGTCTCTAACATCAAATGTTTCTCAAAATAACTTGACATGTTACTCGATGACAGAACAGAATGATAAAAATGCTGGTTTGTTGATTGCTTTGGTTTTGTCTATTTGACGAGTATAGTCAAAAGTGGGAGTGACAAAATAACTTCGAGTATGGAAGTCAGATTAAAAATTAAGCTTTTAAAAAGTTTAAACAAACTGCTTTAAAAAAAAAAAAAAAAAAAGAAGAAAAGAAAAACATTTTGGATGTAAAAAACAAGTAATAAAGCAGACCCCCTAGATTTAAGCGATTCCACGATTGCTGAATCCAACGCAAAATCAACAAAAAGTCGCAAATTTATGTGATCCTGCAAAATTCTTAAATAAACACAATCTAATCTGAAAAAAAAATGTAAATAATCTCATGAAACATGCAATTCCAAATCATATACTCAAATTATATTTATGTAAGTTTGCAGTGTTTTACATGACTCATAACTAATCGCATACGCCCTTACAATCAATCATTACATAGAAGGGAGGGTGTGGGCGAGAGGGGGACTTTTCAGCCTCTGCAGTAAGCAGGATGAAGCACGAATGATTTACATTTGAAGTCAATGCGAGAACGGGATTAGACATACTGTGGCATGAATTTGGCGTTTTGTGCGTTTGACATACTTCTGCAATCAACTGAGCAATGGGACAGACAGATGGAGATTGGTTCATGGATGACGGCCGCTGGACGTGACTGAATTGAAGAACATTATTTGTGTTGTACATGTAAAGCTGTTATTATGATGTGCGACAAATTCACAAGTTGTTTCGTTTAACTCGTTTACTGTCTTTAGAAACGGTTCCGGTTACTGACGAGTTTTATGGCAATCCATGTTTTAGGTGTATTACGGTACATGATGTCAAATGCTCTGAGGAGTAAATCTGAGACAAAGTAGAATCATAGGTAAAAAATTAGTTCAACAAACTTCCTTTAGCTTAATCCTTACCCTTTCAGATCTGTTTTAGATCTTGTCTTGACATGAGACCACAATAAAGAAGCTTTATTGTTATGATTTGTGTTATTGTGTCAGATTTTTTTAAAAATCGCAAAAAAAAAAAAAAAAGTAAATAAATAATCGTGAAAAACTAGGGGGTCTTCTGCAGTTTAATCATTGTGACACAATTGTTCACCCAAAATGTGTATGTGTGGTGAACAAACCACTGTTGACCAATGACTTTCCTAAATAATCTAATACTCTAGTTAAGCTATTAAGATAGTTAAGCCTTGTTCCCCTTTATAAATTGCACTTTTAACTGAATAAAAATAAACAATTTATTTTATCACTGCCATGATAACTGTACATAATATTTTTTTTCCTAGTTATAGGAACCATCTATAGTTATAAACTATCGATTAAATCTATTATGTTTAAAAATGTGTTGAAAAAATCTTTTCTAATCAGTTAAACAGAACCTGGGAAAATTAAAAAGAGAACAAAAACGTTCACAGGAGGGCTAATAATAAATATGACTTGTCAATTACACTTTGTAAAAAAAGGCATCATTCAACCGATTCCTATTTTTTTGTATATAAAATATTATTCTAGCTTTTAAATCTGCATCTTTTTTATTGCTGAAAAGCAGAATTCTAAAACAGAATGTTTGTGACACATCTTGTGTGTAATTTTGTACTTTTCCACAATTTAATTTGACATATTAATTGCATATTAATTTTTCATATTCACTATTAACTATGACATTTTTCCTCAAACTCCTAATGTAACTTATTAATAGATAATAATGTAGTTGTTGTAGAGGTTAAGGTAAGGAATATACAGTTTAAGTCAGAATTACTAGCCCCCCCAGAATTATTAGCCCCCCTCTTTATTTTTTTCCCCAATTTCTGTTTAATGGAGAGAAGATTTTTTGAACACATTTCTAAACGTAATAGTTTTGATAACTCATTTCTAATCACTGATTACTTTTATCTTTGCCATGATGACAGTAAATAATATTTGACTAGATAATTTTCAAGACACTTCTACACAGCTTAAAGTGACATTTAAAGGCTTGACTAGGTTAATTAGGTTAACTACGCAAGTTATTGTATGATGGTTTGTTTTGGAAAAACATGAGCTAAAAGGGGCTAATAATTTTGACCTTAAAATGTTTTTAAAAAAAACAGTTTTTTTCTAGTCGAAATAAAACAAATAAAACTTTCTCCAGAAGAAAAAATACTATCAGACATACTGTAAAAAATTCCCTTGCTCTGTTAAACATTTCAGAAATATTTTAAAAAGAAAAAAAATTGAAGGGGGGCTAATAATTCACTTCAACTGTATATTTGGTTATGCACAAAAATATTCTAGTAAGTAACAAACAACCAAAATGCATCTAAATTAATCCGCTTAAAGCAGGGAATGATGATAAACTGAAAAAGTTAAATTCCATTAAGTTACATGGCACCGGGTTTCAGTACCCAACCCTACTTGTGAGAGACTGTTCTCACTCTCAGGTCAAATCATTCAAAAGAAAAGGGCAACATTGTCCCATGATAATGTCAACAGACTGCTGTCTCAGCAACTGGCTGAATGTAAAGGAGGACTAAGCAATATTGTTTCTACTTTATAATTAATGTTCAGCAATACTACTTTTCAATGAGTACAATTGTTTGTATTCATTTCTTTATTATTCTAGTTTTCCAATTTCCATTGCCTGTATTTTGAATTTTTTTTTGCAGTCCACTAAGAATCCAACATGGAAATCTTTTTTTTTTTTCATTAGCATTGATTGTTTTGAAGTTCAAATGTCACCTACAGTACATGCCTGCGTTTTTATTTGTGTAATAAATATGGCTTTCAAGCCAACAGTTTGAGGATCTTGATGGTTTATTGCAGGTATGTTGTCTGCATGAAGAAATCTGAGTTCCAACCTTTGAGTCTTTTCAAAGGGCACTGAAAACTCACTTATTTTCTTTAGCTTTTAATCATGTATTTATGTATTTTAGTTCTGTGTATGTTTGCATGTGTTTTATGTGGGGTTTTTTTTAATGTACAGCACTTTGGTACCCATTGTGGTTTGTTGAAAGTGCTATAGAAATAGTTGAGTTGAGTTACAAGTTAAACAAAAAAATTCGAATAAACAAGCGCATTTTGAATTTAAATATTTCTTTGTCTCAAGTTTACATTCATTTACATTTTACATTTGAATATCAAAAATTACAAGTTTCAGTCTTTTAATCACGATTAATTGCAAAAAAAAGTGTGATTAGTTAATTTTTTTTAACGACTG
Organism: Danio albolineatus; assembly: GCA_903798035.1. Taxonomy (NCBI): domain Eukaryota; kingdom Metazoa; phylum Chordata; class Actinopteri; order Cypriniformes; family Danionidae; genus Danio; species Danio albolineatus. The sequence continues at coordinate 1,091,630 of CAIGQQ010037819.1, read as the reverse complement.
ACAGCACTAACCCTTAAAACAAAAATAAAAACATGGACGTTTTGCAAATGATCTCCTATCAGAACTTCATCTATTCCTTTAAGGCACCAATCACCAATAATTATCTCCGAAATCTAATTTTACAGTGTTTGCTACGCCCCTGGTTCAGCAGCGATTTATTTGACACGGCTGTTAAATGAAATCCACACGTGCATTTTAAATGACTTTTAATACAAACAGCAGATAGCTCAAATATGATTTATCTGGCTGGCTGGTCTGAGATTAATAGATTCGTTCAGGAGGGGTTTCGATCCAATAACCCTCTGATTACTGCTCCATTAGCCCCCGTGTCCCAGCTCTCAGCACGATGCGCCCACTGGGACCAGTGCTGCTGGAAACAAGCTTAGTCATCTGCAGCTTTTTTTTTTTTTTTTCTGAAAAGCTCTTCATAGCACGGGAGGGAACTATGCTCTTGAGTGTTCATTATTTTTCTCTCCACTCCTAATCCCCTTTTCCTCGCTATTCCTACCGTAAGTAACATGCTCTGAAATCCCTTTGATCGTCCCTCATGATATGGGTTTATGAAAGCAGTGTGTGAGGTTTTCAGGTGAGCCTAAATCTGTGTACTTCCCCCTCCGCCGCTGGCTGTTTGTCCTTTATTATCTTCAAATAATCCTTTCATCCCCTGTCGTTTTTTTCTCACCAGACTCTCGGGGGTACACTGGTGACAGCACTGTCCGACCAGCGGTCTGAATCTGCCCAGGAAAGGTGCCACGCTTTTCAACTTCCTCCTGATTTTCACACCCCACGACAACTACCAAAGGAGAAACACACACAGAGAGAAAAACATATAAAAAGGTTTGCAGGAGGACAAGGAAAGAAATAAACCAAGGATTAAAAATAAAAGTGTCAGAACTTTTTTCCTCATACTTCAAGCGGAGATAAGAAACAATGCTCCAGCCAATAGAGTCGAGATGCGACATGTTCCATTTTTATATTTTCTATCATCGCTCCATTTGTTTCACATTTGCCAACATCAAAGCGGGACGGATCAATGTTTGAATGCAAACTGCAAGGAGAGGGGAAGGAATACAAAAATCTAGTCGTGATGAGTGGTTACTGCAATTGAATCGCAATCAATTTGGGCCTTTGTGACAAGAGTGGCGTCCCTTGAAAGATTCCCCGCTGAAAGATGGCATCAATTTGAAATGATACTAATCATAACATTTTAGCACAGACGCATAAGAGACGCGGCTGGAAACAGTAGGGCTGATTTATCATCATCATTGAAAGCGGTAAAAAAAAAAAAAAAAACAACAACGGACGCTATTACAAAGTCTCTAATCATCTGTGTGGGAAATATCACTTACAGCTATCAATTATTAAATAAGTCTGCATAATGGATAGGGGGGGCTCCAGCACCCAGGTTAATTATTTTAATCTCTTCTTCCAGCTGAAAAATAATTTCTGCTGCTAATGTTTCATTAGCTTGGGCTCACATACGCCCCGTGTATTTAAAGTAATAAAAGCTTGAGAATGTAGTCTGACATCCAGAGGCTGTTATGGTTTTATTAAAACACATATCAGCTCACTTTTCAGACAAGACAACAATCAAATGCTTCAACTGAAAGAGTAAAATATATATTTTTCAATAGTAATAACAATAATTAATGCGTAAATTAGACTTTAAAGTATTCAAAAGTACATTTCACTACATATCCAAACGATTAAATGAAACACTGAGGGGGCTTCATTTCTTGTAAAAAAAAAAATTAAATGCAAGAAATGGCTTTTATTATCAGTGCAATTGGAATTGCATTAGGCTTGGATGTTTTTATTTTTTACAAATCAGCTCAAGTATCAGATCCGATGGTTATTAAAGTAAAAAAGTTCAATAAAAATGCATATACACAATTAATTTTTCCAATGGGATTTTTTCTAAAAGTCTTCATTAAAGTGGTAAGCATTAAGCCAAGCTGTAACGTGAATCACATCAAACTTGTGTGAAACAAAACAAAGAGACAAACTGACACTGAAAATGACAGAGAAATAACACAACTATTAAATTTAACGTTGTTGGTTGTTCAGCCTATATTTCAAGTTTATTGCAGAACATGCATACAGTATATCTGGCAACTTTTCTAGTATATCATACAGGCCTATAAAGGCATTGAGTTGCTGCCATGTGGCTGATTTTTGTGTTAATGGGAACACTGTAAAATCCAAAAAGTTAAGGTAACGCAAACCATTTGAGAAAACCGATTTCAACAAACCATTTAAGTTCAAAAACTAATCCCAATGAGTACTGTGAACTTAATCCATTTGAGAAAATGAAGCAATTTGAGCACGGTAAAACCCAATAAATAAAAAGAAATGAAACCAACTGAGTACTGTAAAACATAATAAGTTAAGGCAACTCAAACTGCTTGAGGAAACCGATTGCTACAAACCATATGAGTTATAAAAAAACTAATATATACGAGTATTGTGAACTTCATTTGAGTTAATGAGGTATTTAATTAACTCGTTACACTGTAAAGAGTGATAACTTAAAGCGAGTAAAACAAAAGCTGACTTCACAAAGATAATGCAAGTAAAGCCATTGTGACTTGGAACTGTTACGTTGATTTAATTTAATTATGCTAATTGTACTCACTTTTTAAAGTAAACTAATCCCTTTTTAAAGTGACTATTTTAGCATGATCTCAAATAATTATTGTAATTATTACAATATTACACATTTGGTGCTTCATTAAGTTTATAAAATCTACAATTATAGCCTGTATTGAATTTAGATGACTGGAGTCTGGAAGACTAGTTTAGTTACTGTATTTCGTTTTGCTAGATACAGAAAACCTGGAAATAAGTGATCAGTGTATTTTTACTTAAAAAGTGAGTACAATTTGCATAATTATAAAAACTAAGTGAACTTAAGTTACAACGGGTTTACTTACATTATTTTTGTAGGGTCAACTTTTAGGCAATTGGTTTACTCGCTTTAAGTAACTAATCACTTTTTACAGTGTACCTTCAACACTAAGTTCGAAACTCAACACACTTCACGAGTAGAATTAACTTTCTGTAAATTGAGTTAACTACACTCATATCATTTGATAAAGGTGACTGTTGGGTTTTACAGTGTAGTTGAACAGTGAGTGTATATCAATGACTGTATAAAATATGGCCGACACAACAGCCCCTTTCCCATTGAACGCTTTGAAGGCAAAAAAACTCGTGACGGGCACAAACTGTCTTAAAAGACTGCTGAAATTGGAGTCTGGGCATGCGCAAAATGACTGCCAGGAGGAGCCAGAGGCGGAGCTGCGGAATCAAGCTTCCAACCAAACGCTTGTACATCAAAATCAACCACGCCCCTGAACTTCCCACTTGACCGCCGGTAAAGGCTCGCTAAATGTAAATATAAGAACTTACATTTAAAAACACGTAATAATATACGATTTAAAAACTGTATGATGTAAGCTGTTATAATAAGGAATACATGTTGGACTGCAGAAACAAAAGATCTTTCATACATTGAGTGAGACTAATATGAGCATAAAAAATATTCCTCTTATAACAGGGTAGTTGGTATTTTTTATCTACATAGAGGTAGAACTAACATCTGTAAAATATAAACAATAACATATAAACAACACAAAGAGAATTACTGCTGGATAGCGATCACCTGTGTTTCCCCTGTCATGGCTAGGCGTGTATCAGCGAACTAATACAGGGAGTGCAGAATTATTAGGCTAATGAGTATTTTAACTACATCATCCTCTTTATGCATGTTGTCTTACTCCAAGCTGTATAGGCTCGAAAGCCTACTACCAATTAAGCATATTAGGTGATGTGCATCTCTGTAATGAGAAGGGGTGTGGTGTAATGACATCAACACCCTATATCAGGTGTGCATAATTATTAGGCAACTTCCTTTCCTGGGGCAAAATGGGTCAAAAGAAAGACTTGACAGGCTCCGAAAAGTCAAAAATAGTGAGATATCTTGCAGAGGGATGCAGCACTCTTAAAATTGCCAAGCTTCTGAAGCGTGATCATCGAACAATCAAGCGTTTCATTCAACATAGTCAACAGGGTCGCAAGAATCGCGTGGAAAAACCAAGGCGCAAAATAACTGCCCATGAACTGAGAAAAGTCAAGCGTGCAGCTGCCAAGATGCCACTTGCCACCAGTTTTGCCATATTTCAAACGACCACCACTGAACACTGGCCAAGAAATATCTCAAGACTGATTTTTCTAAGGTTTTTTTGGACTGATGAAATGAGAGTGAGTCTTGATGGGCCAGATGGATGGGCCCGTGGCTGGATCGGTAAAGGGCAGAGTGGTACAGGAGCAGTGGTACAGGAAGAAGTCTGCATCCTTCAAGAAAAACATGATTTTCATGCAGGATCATGCTCCATCATAGCGTCCAAGTACTCCACAGCGTGGCTGGCAAAAAATGGTCTAAAAGAAGAAAAACTAATGACATGGCCTTCTTGTTCATCTGGTCTGAACCCCATATAGAACCTGTGGCCCATCATCAAATGTGAGTTTTACAAGGAGGGAAAACAGTACACCTCTCTGAACAGTGTCTGGGAGGCTGTGGTTGCTGCTGCACGCAATGTTGATGGTGAACAGATCAAAACACTGACAGAATCCATGGATGGCAGGCTTTTGAGGGTCCTTGCAAAGAAAGGTGGCTATATTGGTACCTGATTTGTTTTTGAATGTCAGAAATGTATATTTATGAATGTTGAGATGTTATATTGGTTTCACTGGTGAAAATAAATCATTGAAATGGGTATATATTTGTTTTTTGTTAAGTTGCCTAATAATTATGCATAGTATTAGTTACCTGCACACACAGATATCCTCCTAAAATAGCTAAAACTAAAAGCAAACTAAAAACTACTTCCGAAAATATTCAGCTTTGATATTAATGAGTCTTTTGGGTTCATTGAGAACATGTTGTTCAATAATAAAATTAATCCTCAAAAATACAGCTTGTCTAAAAATTCTGCACTCTCTGTAAAGCCTGATAAACCTCACTTTACTGAATAAACAGTGATCCATTAGATCCTGTATGTCAGAAATTATAGTTTACTGCTGAACTTGTTTTATCATGGTATTTTTTTTTACAGTCTATGATTTTGACATGTAAAGCGACTCCATTGTTTCATGGAGTCTCATTTGAGTTCATTTGGTGCACTTTGCATGCAATGACTTACTGATTTCTGTACAGTATCATGGGAAATAGAAATTTTCTGTGCAGTCCACTATTAAAAATAGTTGTTTTAAAAATAGACTTTAATTATTACAAAGAAATGAGTTCAACCATATACAGTTGATTGACAGCCTGGCATTAGATCTTTCTTTAAAGGTTACATCAATTTACCTACGAAGAAAATGAATAAGCTTTTACTTAAGGACTCTACACTCAATAGGGCAGCCTGTTATTAATCTTTTTTTTTCTTTTTTCAAATGAACCGATGAACACTTGAGAAAAAAAAACTGTTTAGACTGAGGCATATTAACAAATATCTCGTTTCAGGTGTTTCAATTTATTTCTGGTGTGTGGCCTGTTTGGACATGGCTTAAACAGAGATTTCTCAATCAACCCCCCACACTATTTCCTAATTATGTGCTGGAGGATTCAGACTGTCATGCACAAGCAGCTCACGACCCAGTGTTTTTAAGACTAAAAGTAGCTCGGCTCACAGTAAATGGTTGTTTAAAATGCATTTGGTAACTCAAGTGTGTGCCTGTTCAGCTCTATTTATGCATCTGCATAATTTCCGACATTACAGTGGACATATTTATCACAAGACTTGTAATGAGATGCATTTGTAAAGCAAAAGCAAAAAAGCTAATGAAACTGTCTTCCAATTTAAACGTACCGCGAACTAAAGCTGTATTCGGACGGGAATAGTTTTCCAGGAGGTCTTCAGAGAAAATTGTTTCGCAGATGCTTTCAATCCTGACAGAATCTGCCAAGTCTGGTTTTTTTTTTTTTTTTTTCACACAACCTCTGTAATAATTCCAGAGCAAATTACCAATTGTTTTGGGGGAAACTCAATGATCCTTTGAGAAATCTAACACTGGCCAAATGCAAATCTCTGTGATTACCAACAATACTGTTACACAAAGCATTTCTTTGTGTGTTTCTGCTAAACATGAACTCTGTTACTATAGCACATATTTTAATGGTCAGTTCTGCTCATTCATAACAGATGCAGATGTGTTTGTTTGTGAAATAAACAATTTAATTAAGCGCCAGATTGCATGATACATTAATATTGCAATATTAAAAATAGTTTACTCAACTGCATCTCTGAACTCTAAAATTGACAAAAGAACATGAATTTACTATAAATTATGGCTGTAGAGTGGTCCCTCGTTATTCGCTGGAGTTAATGTGAAATTATGTGAAACGTCCATGATGACGCTCTAAATGTGGTGGAGTAACAGCTTCTTTAGAGAAAAATCCCATTATTTGTGTGTACATTGTATTGTTTTACACACAAAAATATCCAATATCAGTTTTGGTAAAAAAAAAAAAAAAAAAAAAAAATGCACTTCTTTTCCGTATTAATTGAAATATATGTAAAAAGCACATGATTCCTATGATTCCTTTACAACTATCATTGAGAATATTCCCTACAAAAATCACTTAGCTAACATGTGTTCTAATCTCATATATAAATGATATAATAGTTAATGGTTTACAGTAGGCTGGTTATTAAGAATTGAAAAATATATAAAGATAATAATAATAATAATAATAATAATAATAATAATAATAATAATAATAATAATAATAATAATAATTACTATTATTATTATTATTAAGTAGGATATTGATTTTTTTTCCCATAATTTGACATTTAAACCACTGCAGTTCTAACCAAGAGGCCCATGTCATATACAGTACAGATACATTTATTAATAAATAGCCTAATATAAATTAAAACCATTAACGTATGCTTTATATTTTAGTTTTTTTGAGGTTTTGCAGATGTAACGTAAGTTCCGTTTTTAAATAATCAGTCACTTATAACTTTCGTCATGAGCCACGGCTGTGTTTAAAACGGCTTTAAATGTTTTCAAAGTGCACTGTGAAGTGAGCACAATTTTCAAAAAAGAAGATCGCTAAAACGGAACTGTAAAAATACTTTGAAAGCAAATTACACCCAAGAGAGATGACTAGAAAGTTTTTTTTTTTTTAAGTTTAAAAGTTGGAAAGTTCAAAAAGAATAGGTCATGGGGGGATAACTAGGAACAAAACGCAGCCAGGAAATCTGCTTCTAACTATAACTGTAGTTGCAAGCGTACAAGTTTGCGATCCAGTTTGCAAATGTTCATTGGAACGATGGATTTGCCAAATGTTAAATCAATGAACTATGTTTGTAATGACAGACCTTGCGAACTTAGTTGGCTAATGATTGAGTTTTTGATAAATGATGAGTTTTTGGAAATGCACCCCAGTTTATAAAAATAAAGTGTTTGAATTCTTTGTCCAGACACATTTAGTTGCAGCTTGTTAACCAGACAACACTTCTATGTTTCTTATTAGTGCCGACTGTGGAACAAAATTATATATATATATAAAAAATGTTAAATAAAATGCTTGTGATAAACCACTATGGGCTCTATTTTAACGATCTAGGTGCAAAGTCTAAAGCGCATGGCGCAAAAGCATTAACGGTGAGTTTTTTTATTAACATTAACAGTTTATTTTAGTTCCTCAAAATAGCATCAGGCCAACAATGCACCTAAACACTCCTGTTTTCTACACAGACACACCCATGAGTCCACAAAGTGGTGCAAACGGATTTGCTATTTCAACAACATGGCGCAAAGCAGGAAAATCAGTGTTGAGCTGGTCTGAAAATAGCAACACATCACGGCAAACACATCTTGCGCCTTATTGCGCCCGGTGTATGATAGGGCGACGTGTTCAGCTGTATGTGTGATGCAGGGAGTACCAAACATTAAAGGGCACCTTTGATGAAAAATCTACTTTTTAAGCTGTTTGGACAGTCATGTGTAGTTATAGTGTACAGACGGTCATTTTGGGGTGATATAAACACACCCAGTCCTTTTTTTTCAATTTAACAGCATAAAAACGGTGGACCAATTGGAGCGGTTTTGAGATCGACCGCAACTCTACGTAGGAGTGCGGAACCCCCGCCCACCGAATTGATTGACAGCTGCGTATTAACATGTCTCCGTAGTAACGTGTATAATCATATCAACAAGACAGGACGTGCGCAAAACAACCGGGAATAAAAGGTCTGTTCAGTTCGGGAAGGTCATTAATCATCATCGAATGTGATCTAGAGTGAGTTTCACAAGTTTAACACGTGTTTAAAACAGTGCATGTTTGTAATGAACTACAGCCATTGACTTCAGCTTTACTTCATCACCACAGCCGCGTGTCAGCAAAAAATACGCTTCAATCTCGGTTTGTTGACATTAAATCAGGTTTATTTAGTACATTAACATACAGATATCCATACAGCAGTGGAGATTAAACCCGTATCCTTTCACATTTGCTTGCAAATCAGTGCGAAGCTCAACGCGCGCTGTGTGTGTGTGTGTGTGTGTGTGTGTGTGTGTGTGTGTGTGTGTGTGCGTGTGTGTGTGTGCGTGTGCGCGCGTGCGCGCGATCGAACGAACTCTGTTACTGCATTGAGTGTGTCTCATCGTTGCAACTCCTTAACAAACACATTAAACAGTCTTTGGTAAAGTTCTTACTGTTGTATTTCTCAAACGTAGTGAGATCTGCTTCTTTCAGATCTGTTCCTGTTGTGTCTGTGTGTCTGACGCAGCCGAGGGCGGAGATTGAGGCACGCTGATGGGAACGGTGGGCGGGGAGGACTATTCTTAAAGGGCTAGCGCCAAAAAACGCAAAAATTTGTTTAGGGCTATAATGGAAGGACTTTAAACAGCTATAATTAATAATCTGATGGGTATTTTGAGCTGAAACTTTACAGACAAATTCTGCTGACACAAAAGACTTATATTAAATATAAAAAAAGGGGTCATGTATGTGCCCTTTAAGTCAGATTTTGGTACAACACTGTTAGTCATTTGCTTCAAATGAATGAACGTCAGCAGCAGAATTTAATCAGCAGTAGACTTCTTTTTTTTTATTTCAACAGTCTTTCATGTTTTTTTTAAATTAACCCATTGAAGAGAAATAGTGCGTAATAAATAAAAATACTGTTAAAAATCACTTTTTGTCATATGTAGGTAACCATGTGCCGTGGGTAAAAGGTGTGTTTCAATCCGGCTACCACAGCAAGTATATTTCAAACCTGTGGGAAGCACTGCAGGGGGACAAAAATAATGCAAATGTGAAAGTATGAAATAAAAAAAACAAACCTTCAATAACTAAACCGGGCCCCTTTATGTGCACATATAAAAGTGCAGCCTTTTAGAAGCAATTTCTGGTTAAGGGTGTCAGAATTGTCTGGTTTTCTGGAATGGATGTGTGAATGGTGCTTTACTGGAAAAATTATGGAAAGTCCTTGCCTGTGTGAACAACACATTTTTACATTTTTTTTGGAAAGGTCTTTAGGGTAATTTTACAGATGTTGGCTGGTATTACTGTGTGAAAGAGGCTATAGTGTACCATGATACCAGGACACAGAGCAGATCTTTCATTACAAAATCTGAAACAAAATTGGGTGTAATGACCATATGAGAGGGGTTTGATAAGGATGCACAATGACCCAGAAGACCCAAATATAATCCTGGGCAGAAGAACGAGGTGCAAGTGATGCTCTCTTATCCTTGTAACCGTGGGGTGAGCAGCAAGCCAAGCCTTAAATAAAATTTTATTTCAACTACACATGACAGAAAGACAATGGACAGCAAGACCAGCTGGCGATGTGGCTAGCTGCTCAACCCCACAGTTACAAGGATGAGAGCATCACTTGTAACTCGTTCTTCTGCCCGACAGACAAGTTCACAGCCAGATTCTCCATCACTGCTAAGAGCTGCCAGATTCTGCCGGAGCCGCCACCTGAGTCCCACGAAAGGCCGGAGCTGCTGCCTGAGTCCCACGAATGGCCAGAGCTGCCGCCTGAGTCCCATGAAAGACCAGAGCCATCACTGCAGTTCCACGCTCAAGATTCCCTTCAGCTCCACGCTCCAAGTCCCCCACAGCTCCATTCTCCAGGCCCTCCTCAGCTCCAGCCTTCCACAGCTCCACGCTCCAGGCCGTCCATAGCACTACGCACCAGGCCTTTTGCAGCTCTATGCCTTTCTCTTGCAGCTCCATGTTCGAGATTCCCTTCCGCTCTGCAGCTCCAGGCCCTCCGAAGTTCCACGCTCCAGATTCTCTTCCACTCCATGCTCCAGGTCCTCTGTAGCTCTATGCTCCAGATTCCCAGCAGCTCCTCCATCCCTGCTCCGCCTCCACTCCACCGCCATCCTGGACTGTTTTGGGAGCCTCTGGAGTCCGCTCCTTAGGTTGAAAAAACTGCCTCCAGTGTCTCCTGAACCCAAGCATCCTGACCCACTGGGGTTAGCTGCCAGTGCTCCCAGAACAAGAGCCTCCTGACCTACAGTGGGTGTATGACCCACCTGTGCCTGCTGAACCAAAGCCTCCAGACCTACTTCAGCTCCACATTTCAGGCCCTCCTCAGATCCATGCTCCAGGCCCTCCACAGCTCCAGATCCTCCACAGCTCCACGCTACAGGCCTTTCGCAGCTCAACGCTTCAGGCCTTCTGCACCTCCACGCTCCAGGCCCTCCGCAGCTCCACGCGCCAAGCCTTCCGCAGCTCCATGCTTCAGGTCCTCCACAGCTCCACATTCAAGGTCTTCCGCAGCTCCTCGCTCCACGCCTTTTGCAGCTCTAAGCTCCAGGCCTTCTGCAGCTCTACACTCCAGGCCCTCCGCAGCTCCATGCTACAAGCCCTCCGCAGCTCCACGTTCCAGGCCCTCAGTAGCTCCATGCTCTATGCCCTCCACAACTCCAAGCCCTTAGCAGTTCCACACTTCTGGCTCTCCTCCGCTGCACAGACTTGTCCCACCATCCCTCCTCCCATTCACCTCTCTTCTGGAGTGTATTTAGAGTGTCTGGTAGCTGCTCTTAGATGGAAGGTGGGCTCTGTTATGTTCGCCAGCAGTGTGTTCTCTGCTGAAGATTCTTTCCTGTAGTTTGTTGTAATCACCAGCTGTGATTTTTCCATTGGCAATCACTTCCTTCTAAACTACATATCCCAGACGCCTTTGAACCAATCATTTCTGCCACAGCTGACAGTCATTTGGACACACACACACACACACACACACACACACACACACACTTACTTGAGCTATTTAAACCCCTCTGTTTCACACACATGTTGCCGAGTATTGTTTAGCTGTTGCTGTCATTACGTAAGCATTTTCCTTGTCTCTTGTTTCCTGTGTTTTTGACTTTGGACTGTTTATCGTGTTTTGATTCTTTGCTGCCTGCCCTGAACCTTTCACCTGCTTTTAGATTACCCTTTTGGATTGTCTACTACACTGTTTATGCTGGTTTTCGAGCCTGCCTGCCTGACCATTCTAATTAAAGCTGCATTTAGAACTACTCCTGTCTGCAAACTATCCATTCACAACCTCTACAAAGTAGTCTTCATTTATATTTGCTAGATTGTTAGATACATATTTTAGAACATCAAAAGTATTTATACTGGGTGGTTTATGAAGAAAAATCGAATGAAAAGGATCAGGAATTTTTCACCTGAAAAAAAGCGATGCAAAAATGTATTAACAGCATTAATAATGGCCCCTCAAATAAAATAAACATAATCCTCTGAAAATAAACAAATAGTGAAATCACATGAGCTGCAAGAGTGTTGCTGTTTGAACAAAATGAAGCAGCTTTAGTTTTTCGTTTTTTTTTTAATATTTAATTTCTAGTCAAATACATTTTGTTTTTTGAAAAAAACAGATTTGGTTTGGACAAAATGAAGTGTTATTGGAAGACATTTATTAATAATAATAATAATAATACATTTTATTTAAAGGCGCCTTTCTGGCAACTCAAGGACACCGTACAATGAAACAAGAACAATAAAATACTAAGAAAAATAATATTAAAATACACAACAATAGTGCAGGTACAGATTAAACATTAAAAGCCATCTTAAATAGGTGGGTTTTGAGTTTTGATTTGAATAATGTAAGAGAGTCAATGTTTCTGATAGCAGGTGGTAGTGAGTTCCAAAGCTGGGGAGCAGAGCGGCTGAATGCTCTATTGCCCATGGTATAAAAAATAGGTCTACAGAATTACGTTTTAGAGTATATGAACGAGTATGGCAGCTATTGTTCTTAACAGCCATATATTTAAGTCCTGTGTCCAGGTGATGATACACGGGAACTTTTTGAGCAGTGTTGTTGGACAATACTGTAGAATGATGTTCAGCTATTTTGTAGCTGAGAACACCAAAAAAAAAAAAAAAAAAACTGAAATGCAAGTTATTTTGTATAGATTTATACATGATGTGCAATATAGTTACCACTATGAAACTGCAGGTAGTGGTAATGAATACTTTTTACTTAAGTACAAATTTTAGGCTGCACTTCTTTAATTTTACTTGAGTACAAAAGTTTAGTCAGTACTTCAACGTATACAGGAGTCACTTTAAACATGAATATCTGTACATGTACTTGAGTAAGGGATGTGTGTACTTTTGCCATCTCTGTAATCAACCAAGCCACGAAATTGAGTTTTAGTTTTAGTTAATGACTCTGTTTTTAGATGATTTTTCCCATCTATTAAATTTGACTTCCGGACTTTAAAATTTAAATGAAATGTATTTCAGCACTTGGTCCTTTGCTGACAACAAACCTAAAAAAGGCTGTGAAAAACAGTTCTATGCTCTTGGATAAAACGCCTGCATGGTTTTGTCCCCGATTTCACTACCTAGAATTGCCATGGCTTTGCAGAAAATGTTCTCTCCAACCTAATAGACCGAGTAAAAAAGGGAAAAAAATTGCTTGTTGAACCCTTGCTCAGAAAACTACTTATGTGCATTTCTGAGTGATTCAATAATTTGGCAGAGCCACCATCTGGTTATTACTCCACTGTACAAAGACATACCTACATCTAATCTGACAAGTTTTAGCCTCAATCCTGACCAGGTGCGCACATCTAAGTCTTGCCTCCGTTATATAAAAAAATGATATAACAAGCTCACAAAGGTTCCACATGATTGACTCCTGACAGAGTGTGCGTGAGTGCTTTGGCTGTGTGTGTGCATTCATTAACAGAGGCGAGAGTTACCTTACGCTCACCTGGTGCTGTGCTTTGAATCTGATTATGATAATCACCATCATCACAAACACAGATAACATTTTTCAATCTGATACGGCGGCGCTAATGAACCAATCAAAAACGGAATACATTCCAGATCATTTTCATCAGCGTTTGAGGGAAAGCAGCTTCTAAGAAATTGATCAAAGAGCCTTTTTGCTTTGTTCAAACTGCATCCAATTTCAGCTTGTTTTTCAAACAATTTCGAAAGTGATGAAATCGGATCTTTTCGTTTAGGCAGTCGAGTGATCATCTATAAAGGTTGCCATAGTAATGGCAGAACCAGGACACACCACTCTGAAATTTAATAGAAACGTTCAGGACACGTTTTAATCAGATTTCAAACCAGTTTGTCTTTCATGACAAACTACTAAACAAATGTGAGTGAGATATACAGAAATCAGATATTTGCTGAGAAATCTTTTGTTTATTAGTGTTGTTTTTTTAATTAACATAGGCAGAATCAAAGACGCAGCTTGTATTCATACATCTCTATTAGCTCTATTACAAAGTAGCTCATTATTTGTGTTATAAATCCAACTTGCCCTAGAAAAATAGGACTGCTGGAAGATCAAAGAGCCAATCGCGAATCCTCGAGTGGACTGATTCTGTGATAATCTGCATATAAGCACTGTTCAGGTGAACTCAAAGTCAGCAGCTCTTTGGGGGTAAAACAACACTGCCAACAACAGCTGGGAGGAGATGAGACGGCGTTTTTAGACTAATCGTCTGCAGCTGGTCTGAGTTAGGAATTCAATTACCTTCAAGAAAGAAGGTGGATTTGGTGAGAGTTGAGATGAGTGAAAATATGAGTGAAAATATTGCTCGGTCAGTGAACTGAACATGTGATCCACACCATAAACAGTATCTTCATGTAGGGCCCAAGGATTGCTATGCTGATTTGGGCAAAACGTGTTACACAATATGCAGTGTTTTGTCTGAGAGAATTACTTTTTTTCTCAAAATGCAGTAATATTTAAAATTCCATTTCAAAATATGTGTAATATGATTACAACTACTAAAGTAAATATAACTATTTAAATTACATTACAAATTAAGTAAATTGTTTAGTTTTTAAGTATCAATAAATTCTGGTTGGAAGTGGTGGGCTCGAATGCAAATCGGTTTGACTCTAGAGAACAGAACTGGAGACGTTTAGGTTCATAATTTCTTCTCATCTTATCAATGAACAGGAACTAAGCTATACCTAGTTTAAATAATGTGGCGAAATCCTCGCTGAATATTAGTTTGTGAACCATCTGATATGTGTAGCATGACTGTTTGTATAAAGTTCAATGTGATAAAAACGCTGAACCTGTTTAGGAATATCTTGTGAAAGTGATATATGTCAACTCTTGTAAATGACTTAAATTAATAAAGCACAAATGTGAATGAAGTGATTTAAGCCTTTGTAATGTTTGGGAACCCTTGGTAACACTTTATTTCCATGGTCCATTTGAGTATTAGTAGACTGTCTGCTTAATATCTGTTGATACTGACATTCAACAGACATTTAACTGACTATAAGAAACTTTCCAAGTACACGTCAACTCACACTAACCCTACCCCTAACCCCAACCTACAGTCTACTTATAATCTAATGAGAATTAGTTGCAATGTAACTTAAATTCAACAAACGGACCATCAAAAATAAAGTGTGACCGAACACTACTTGAAGGGTGTGTTCATACGACTGCATGACACTTATTGACAGTTGTCATAAACCTGCATAAAATGGCAATCACTCAGTTATGTTATTTTATATGCAAAAATGTTTTGTGTTATGACAACTTGACATAACCAAATACATCATAACCTGACTTTCTTTTTCACGACAGCTAGACATTATCAAGACAAAATAATGTGTCATAAATCTGCTATAAACATTGCTGTCATGAAGCCATTGCAATTGTGTCATGAAAAAAATTCTGATTTAATTATCAAAATTAAAAAACAAACATTTTCAAAATTATCACTTTTTTCAGAGGACCAAACTAAATTTGTCACACACAAAGGGGTTAAAGAAGTGCATTACAGCTCAAACCATTAAAATAATGAAATGGCAGGCCAGAGTCCTGATCTAAACCTGATTGAAAATCTACGGAAAATCCGTGGAGACACCGTTAGACAAGGGTCAGTAAATGATGAAAGAATTGTCATTTTTGGGTGAACTATCCCTTTAAGTTGACTGCATCACAGATAACACAAAGATTTAACCAAATTTAAGAAATTCCCCCAGATGTTCAGAACAGATAATGTTATTAAAACTTCTAACTTCCAGTTTTAGCCCGAAGTTACTGTTAATCTAAAGTTTCTGCAAAATTTTTAACATACTTTCCATTATAACCCCATATATAACAGTAAGATGTGTCATACGAAATGAAAAGTCTTACCGCAGGGCGTTTGGGCTGGAGAGGTACGTCAGTTTGACTAGATGGATTTTCGCAGACTTGGTTCATGATTCTTCCAAATAGGTTTTCTACCATCAGAGAAATTCTGAAGGAAAAAAATATCATAAACATTGCATACTGTTTATCAAGAGGTGCATTTCAATGGTTCTGAGACCTGAAGTGAAACAGAAAACAAAAATATACCTGATGCAACAAGAAGCAATTCACTTAAAACAAAAAACGTACAAAAAAAATGCAAATAGAATTATGTAATACATTTCTTTGGCCACTATAAGAGTTGTGTAAGATGTCTCATTTTGTGTTACTCAATAACAGCATATAAGTTTAGAAGGTTAGTTTACCCAAAAATGGGTAATTACCCACACCCTATTATTAATTCAAACGCACGAGACCTTTGTTCATCTTTAAAACACAAATTAATTTTAGGAAAATCTGAAAGCTCTCTCGTTCCCCATAGACAGCAAGGTACCCAATTTGTTTAATGTCCAATAAGGTATTAAAATACATACTTAAAACAGACCATGTAGTGTTCAATGAGAATATGATCAAGCTACAAGAATACATTTGTGCAAAATATAAAAATAATGACGTTATACAAGTTTCTTCTCCTCAAGTGTCAGTATGTTGCACTGTAAGGTTTCCCACCACCCCTAGATGCAACTCACAACTTCTTCTGTTTGAATCAAAGCACCGGCACATCTAAAGTATATGTTATAAGTGCACCCACAATATGTTAACGTGCGCTATACTGGCACTGAGGAGAAGTAACTGTTGAATAAAGTCATTATTTTTACTTACTGTGGACACAAATAATTTCTGCACTGTAAAAAACATTGCTGTCTTAATATTTTTATTTGAATCAATTTAACTTTTCTAGTCATCATAGTTGAAACCTAAATCATTTATTAAAATAAGTTAAATTAACAAAAACATTTGTAGACATGACTTTTTGCAGTCTGTAACTTGCAAATATTCCAATATTGCAACTGAACCACCGAAGTCTTTGTTGAAGATGTTTTGGTACCTTTCTAAACTTAGAATGAGTTGGGAACCTTGTTGTCTATGGAGGATGAGAAAGCTTTCAGAAATTATCCTAAAAAAAATCTTTATTTTTGTTCTGAACATGAACAAATGTTTCAACAGTTTTTGAATGATAGAGTGAGTATATAAACATGATTTTTGGGTGCAATAACATTTTAATTGACATAATGGGGATTAAATAATGACAATTTTCACTTCTGGATGACCTTTATGTTCTGAAAAGGATGAAGATGAAGTTTTAAACTTTAAAGTTCAGCTGACTGCAAAATTATTGATAACATCTACCGCTGACCAAGCACAAAAGGAATATTAATACTGAACTGAGTTTAGTCCCTCATGGGGACTCAACGTGTGTGTTATGTATTAGCACTTCACATTGTATTATAAAAAAAATTAAAAATAGGAAACACGTTAGCAGTTTTCAAGCTGTAAAAATGTGTTTTCACTGCATCCGCATTAATATTGAAATCCAATAAGCCTTTTCTCTCCAATAATAACAGTCCAAGCATAAACAAGACCAGGCCTAAAATCTCCTTCTCCCCAGCACCCTAAAAATGTCATTATTCCTATCTCTCTCTAAAACTGAATGAGTCCTGCCAAAATATTCTGGCCTGCTCCCTGTTCATCAAATTTCCATCCCTGTGGCTACAATTATTTCATGCCGGACCATCTCCATGTCTCTAGTTAGTCCTGTTTTCATTTCTCACTCCTTTTCTTCACTTCTGCTTTACAGAAATAAATGTAACTATGCACATTTAAGTAAAAGATAATGTGCTGTACCCTAGATCTACATTAGGTTGGTGTTCTCGCAGAACAAAGCCTGACAGGCTTATCAGCAGCCCAGCCCAGCATGATGAAGTATCCAGATACGCTCGTGTTATTAGTTTCAGCACTTGATATCTGGGTATAACAAACCTTGGAATGTCATGATTGACTAACCATAATCAAGAATTTCAGAGAGCTGTGTAATGGTCTGCGGTTTGGAAGAATAGAAAAGCCATGTTTCCACCTGGAATTAAACTGCATTTTCAATAAACTGATGATGTGCTTAGCTGAGATACAGTTTTGATTTCATTTTTTTATAATTTGATTTTATTTGTAATTAAGTGTTCGAATTGTTTCACACTGTTCATCAGTCCAGTATGAATGCTCAGTGCGATGCATGTTGTGAAACCATTACGCAGTGTATGAGCAGGTCGGAAAGGAAGTAACTAAAAAAGATGTTACCAGCTATGATTTGTAATCTGTGTATTTTGCTCTAGTGTACGGTGTACTTGTTGTGGCACAAGTGTGACCACTGTCAAACTGATAGAAAAACAGGTGCAAAATGTAATTATTTATTTAAATTGTGGACCCTGCTCATTGTCTGCTGGTTTTAAGCCATGTCACATAGCATTGTTCGATAGTACTTGTCAGAGGCTATGGGGAAAAAAATGCTAATACCAGGTGATAACAGTAATGTCTCAGCTGATTACTTGTTATCAGACAACTGAAAACCCATTAAATACCAATTGAAAACTAGGCACCAACTGACACCTGTATTTAGAGAAACAGAACTGACAAAAATACTTCTTAAAGGGATAGTTCGCCTGAAAAATTAAATATACTTGTAATTTACATACCCTCAAGTGGTTCCAAAACTGTACAAGGTTTTTTTCTTTCCTTCTGTAAAACACAAAAGAAAATATTTAGGAGATTGTTTGAACATTGGTTAGACATCCATAGTATTTGACATCTATAGTACTCAAGATAGTTTAGGGTTTCCAAATATTTCAAAGTATCAACAGAGGAGAAAAATTCTTACTTAATGGACATACTCAATGGAAATGCCAAGATGCACATAAATTGTGAAAATGCTAAAAAAACATTAATGCGCACAACTGAACAGATACACTTTTTATTTGATAAGAAAAAAACGGGGGGCGCCACGGTGGCGCGTGAGTAGCACGTTCGCCTCACAGAAAGAAGGTCGCTGGTTCGATCCCTGGTTGGGGCAGGTCCCGGTTGGGCCAGTTGGCATTTCTGTGTGGAGTTTGCATGTTCTCCCCGTGGTTGCGTGGGTTTCCTCCGGGTGCTCCGGTTTCCCCCACAGTCCAAAGACATGCGGTACAGGTGAATTGGGTAAGCTAAATTGTCCATAGTGTATGTGAATGAGAATGTATGGATGTGTTTCCCAGAGATGGGTTGTGGCTGGAAGGGCATCCGCTGCGTAAAACAAATGCCGGATAAGTTGGCGGTTCATTCCGCTGTGGCGACCCCGGATTAATAAAAGGGACTAAGCCGAAAAGAAAATGAATGAATGAATGAAGAAAAAAACGGCACATAAACTACGATGGAAACACATTTACTGAATACATTCACATAAAAAGTCATGTGATTTTGTTTTAACAGATCACGTAGTAAAAGAAATGGTTGCAAGACAGTATTAATGGACAAACCAGCAGACTGACCATATTAAGGAACCACTCTAAAATGTTGTTTTGTTCATTCTAAAATCCCTTAGTCAAACTTCGTCATCACAGCAGTATTATCATTAGGCATGGGCCGGTCTAAGATTCTGACGGTATGATAACCTTGGATAAAAACATCACTGTTTCAGAGTATGACGGTATTGTGTTTACTGCTCTAAAATATATTCTTTTTAAATGTCTGGCTAAAAAACAAAACCTTTTTTCTCTTTGAATACAATATATTTGGGTCCAGGCTAAATAATTCAAGTGAATTATTGACTTCTGCGGTCTTCATTTGTTTTAAAAACACAGATGTTTTTACAATTTACACCTAAAAAACATCAACAAAAAAAAAAGTAAATAAAAAAAAAAACTTACAGATACCTTAGGAACGGTATAGCAGAAAATTTTGGCGGTATGAAAACCTTGACTTTTTCAAACCTCGGTATACCTTGAAAACGGTTATCGTCCCATGCCTAATAATCACCACCTAGAACTCACAAAGAATGGTCTCACATCTCCAAAGGACAAATCCTACTGCAAATTCCACTTCTCTTTATGATATTTGGCGCCAGTCTATAAGAAAGTGACGACTGTGTTCTCTTTGACTAATTGGATGGATGCTTTATTTACAATCGTTTTATGTGATAATCCAGTTTTTCACACAAATTTAATTTGAATCTTTTAAGGGAAACATAGCTACAGATGACAAAAATTTGGTCAACTATCCCAGGTTTAAACAAGACTTAACATGCATTAGTGTAAACCATTTACCAAGACTGAAATGTCTGTGCTTCTTTATTCTTTTAAAGAGCAAAAGAGCTTTGTGTCTTGTTTTTTTGGGTGAACTGTCCCTTTAAAGCCATATTGTTTATAGCAACCCACCTGAATAATAACAAATCTATTTTAATGGCAGAAGCATGTGTAGGTAACTATCACCCTGTTGAAATCTAAAGTTTGTTACCGCCACAGCAACAGAAGCGTGCACTTTAAGTAGGCCCAAGGGACCTTACATCTGCATACTTAAGCATGTCTCTGGCCTTCTTTGTCTCTCATTATTCAAATTCGATTTAAAAAACAAGCTAAGAGAGGAACAGCTCTACCAAAAGCTTTGGCAGAAAGCGAAAAGCTTCAAGAACCTGATGTGAAAAAAAACCCAACACTGATATGGACAAAACAAGTTTGCGGGTGATTGCTGTTATGCAGTACCCTTTGAACCTTTGACTTTAAAACTTTAGTTTCATGAATATAGCTGTTCACGCTGTGTTTTAATACTCCATTAACATACTAGCACTCATTTCGCGACTAATGAGCACTTTGTATGCAGTGGAAATGTTTTTCCTAAGTAAGTTTGTTTCACAATACAATGTATGCAGTGTATTCTTGATTAGTCTTATTAGGGCTGCATGGTATTGGAAAATCGGACATGATATTTAGTTTTATAGCTATATATATTGTAACAAATACAATTTGGCTTAAATAGCTCTATTTGGGGAAAAAAAATCATTAATTAGGATGATTCTGTAGGGAAGTGGATCATGCGTAACATACAATAAACAAATTACAAACAAATATAAATGCAAAAAAAATGCAATTGAAATAAACAGGGCTTTATGGTTTTTTGGGGAGTCTAACAATATTTAGGTACAAATATTGAATGTAAAATAATTAATAAACTGTACAATTTCTTCTCCTTTAATGCTTTAAACTATCTTGAAAAGCTCACACGGGCCTTAAAAACACACGCAGACCATAAACTTGAACTCTATTATGGTTAAACTCTGCAGTGACTGCACAAATCTCATGTGTATAATACCAACTCAACATTGCACCTCCTAAGATGTGACTACTGCAGATGTGCAATAACAATGCGGAAATGATATATTGTGCAGCCATAACTCTTGCAGTTCTGATTATATGAATATCTGTGCCTATAATTTTTTTAATCAGTTAATATGTGTTAAAAACACTAGGCACTTGGCAGTTTCTTAATCCAATCCACAGCAAATTCACACTTAGAGAACCTTAACTGTGCCCTCAGCCAAGATGATAATAGATTCAAATAGTAATAGAAGTAAAAGATAATAGAAGTCAAAGATTGCCCATTAGATATGCTCAAAATTAATCACATCTCATGTTTTACCAGTGCAAATACACCAGAGCCAGAGGCAAATACATCAGAAGGACTTGCCCAGATAATAAGTGACCGCATGGACTTCAGGACACTGAAAATTGAGAATGCATTCTGGAATACTTACTGTAACTACACAAGTCATCATCCATCGTCCATTATCGATAAATGCAACTAAAACATATTTAGAGATTTCAACTGTAAATATCTATTCTATATTATCAAGCATGTTGTTCTTAAGCTACTTATTGATACAATAACAATTAAACTGAACTTTAACCATGTCTAAGTTCTGACTATAGTATATGTGTACAATGTTGATATAAATAAAATCTCTCATATAGCTTAGAATTAATTTTTTGTTAATATTTAGCATTAACCAAAACAACATACATCATTTACATTGATGAACCATGGGCTACCTTTATTTGTGCTGTATTTTTACAGTCAACATTAATCCTTATCAAAATATACTCCGGTTGTTTCAAATGTATTTATTTCTCTCTGTCGTGCATCAAAAAATATGACACTAAGTCTGTCACACACAAGTTTGGGGGTAAAAAAAAACATTTGGATAAGTGAATGATGACAGGAGTGTCATCTACTGCTAAAATGTGAATGTGTGCTTGAAACATTCCGATGAGCAATATGCAATGTGCTACACATTTTATCGTGATTTGTGACAGCAAAAACGAATATGAAAGTCTAAAAAAACACTTCAAACATAGTGCATGTAACTGCAAGTGTCTCGTGACTCACCAAGCCTGCATTATTTACCTGCTCACTAACGACACCGAACAACCACGAGCATCTTTTTGAATCTGAAGCAGTGAGTCAGGTGTAGTTCACGCGCACGGGCCATCAACGCGAACGCGCATAAACACATCAGCACGTGCAACTCCATTGTAAACATCTTTTATGATGACGCACGTTGTTTAAAAAAACGACCGTGTGGCACAATTGATTATTAAAAGAATATTATGATATACAGATGATCCATTCACGCTGCGTTTCTGTGTATTGAAGCTTATTTAGATAAAATAAAACATTCAGAGCACGTTGCTAACAAAAGCTGTCTGCTTCTTTGACTAACAAAACGAGAACAGCTCAAGGCAAAGGTAAGAACTGCTTTAAAAGTGCTGTTCTCCATTATGCAGGCTTAGTACAAAGAGGGAAAAAAATAATCACCTTCCAATCGACCCACGGACGTTTAATAGAATAAAAGGCCTCAGCATTAAACTGGAAAGAAATCAGGGAGAAACAAGGCTAGATATATCAGCCGTTGCTTGTTAAAGTCCCCCGTGGTCAGGAGAAATCAAACGATATTTCACATATCCTTATTAAAAGTGTTAAGATATAAAGCGAAATCTGTATTTTTTGATCAAGTAAAGAAAAAAACATGACAGAGCCGTTTCACTCACCTGCTGCAATTAAAGTGGATGTTACATGTGTGGCTCATCCGTTCATCGCCCCCTACAGATGAACTGACGGAATATCTTCATTGGCGTCATAAATGTCAGTTTAATTATTAGATTTTGTAATAATATTAATTATTATTTTCAGTTTTTCTCTTAGACATACCTGTCAACATTGGGGCCACTATAATAAGGGATTATACCCCCCCCCCCCAAATCCCCATATTAAATATGTTTTTGTTGAGCTGTTTCATTGTAAATAAACAGTTAAACGGTTAGTAATATTTTTTATATTATTATTTACAAAATAAAATGTAATAGTATACATTAGCAAACAATTTAGCTTATTAAAATGAGCTATTATAAAGAAGTTATCAAATCTCATTAATCTTTTTCTCACTTTATAACTTACACATTCTGAATAAAGAGCAGCGAATGAATCTCATTTATTTAGATTTTTTGTTTGATTACATTAAATAACAGAGGTGTCACTTTAAAAATGCACACGTCTAACGTTGTAATGAAAGCACTCGATTGCTTTCCTCACATTTTATGCTCATTTAGGACAAAATTAGTTGTGTTTGGAAAAAAAAAAACATCAAGATCGACATCTTTAGATGTAATTATTATTAATTATGTGTGCGTCTGTTCAAAGACGCACCCAAAACCCAGACTTTCGCTCCGCTTCAAATCGCATGTACAGAATCCGTTTGGGAAACAGCGTCTATTTATCACCATGGAGCGCGTCAGTCACGCACCACATTATGGCTGTTTTGAGGATTGCATAGGAGGAGCGACGGCACCTGTAATGAAAAGGAAAGGGAATCCCAACGTTTTAATATTTATTTCAAAGTGTTTCATGCCTAAATAAACCGAAAACACAGAACTGACTCACATTTAAGAGCAAGGGGCGGCCCCTGGTGGTTCGGCGGTATGGGTTGCATATACGGAGGATCGACTCTTTAATGTTTATTGCCACCCTTCAGAGAAAGACTGAAAATACGGGAAAATACCTTTACGGGATGATAGCGGGATAGAACTGTAAAATACGGGAGAATCCCGGGAAAAACGGGACGGTTGACAGGTATGTGTTAGACGGCAGACACTAGCGGTATGAAAAGATTTTTCTAAAAGTATAATTAACTTATTATATATGTGTCACGGATTGGTCAGGCTCTCACGTCCCACAATCACAGCGATCAC
>CAIGQQ010037819.1:960672-975916 GCA_903798035.1 Danio albolineatus | reverse complement strand
TATATATATATATATATATATTAAAATGTACAGCCCTACAATACAAGCTTTCTAAAATGTTTGAAAATACATTTTAAAAAAAGCTTAAAATACTTGATACTTAAATTAGTGTAATTAAACATACCATTGCACCAGCACCTTTAAATATAGCAGCATATAGACACTCACAGAGGAATAGATGTTGAGCTTAAAAGCTAATTTGTTAGACTAGAAATAAGATTTTCCTACAGAAAATAATCACATTAGTTATGTCAAAAGTATCGAGTTTGGTACCAATCAGTACTGAAATATTAAAACATCCATTTCCCGTCAACATTTGAGCTCTACTGAGCCGAATGAACCGCCAACTTATCCAGCATTTGTTTTACGCAGCAGATGCCCTTCCAGCCGCAACCCATCTCTGGGAAACATCCATACATTCTCATTCACACACATACACTACGGACAATTTAGCTTACCCAATTCACCTGTACCGCATCTTTGGACTGTTGGGGAAACCGGAGCAACCGGAGGAAACCCACACCAACACGGGGAGAACATGCTAACTCCACACAGAAATGCCAACTGATCCAGCCGAGGCTCAAACCAGCGACCTTCTTGCTGTGAGGCGACAGCACTACCTACTGCGTCACAGTGTCGCCCATCACAATACATATTTTTGGTTAAAAAAATCTATTGTTTTAAACACTGAAATGCTGCAATTCCAAATGTAACACCGCAAACAGCAAGATGGCAAAAACAAACAAACTAAATGTTTCTTAAATGTTTGAAAATACTTAAAGACTTGAAATTAGTGAAATTAATTAAAAATGCCATTGCACTAGCACCTTTAAACATGGCAGCATATACAGTAGACACTCAAAGAGGACCAGATATTTAGCTTAAAAGCTGATTTTTTTAGAGTCTGAATTTGGGTTTGAGATTTGACCTTGCTAGTGAAAGCAACACTTTGTAATTAAACATGCCATTATGCCAGAACCTTTAAATATTAAACACAGCAGCATATAGGCATTCACAGAAAAAAAACACCTTTAGCTTCCCTTCCAGCGAAAGCAACACACATTTGAACAAATCAGATTCATAGCACATTGTCTTTGGGTAGTCCAAATTCAGTGGGTAAACCAAAGTAAAAAAGAAGACATACTGAGTGTGGCAAAGTAGGGACATCGTCCATAACCACTTTTCCTTCCAGTATAATGGCCCACTTTGCATCCACATTGAGGTCCTTTAGACATCTGACAGGCATGTCTTCACACAAGACAGTCAGCAGGCCAACATTTACTCCACTGAAGTCACCCTCTACATCCACATCCTATGAATAGAGAAAGAAAAATGAGTAAAGTTTGATATTCTAAATTCAAGCTGCTGTATTTGAAAAACGGCAGTGCTCTAGCTCCAAATGCCATAATAAAACATCCATCTTATTTTCAAATACTTACATTAATTGCATTTGCTTTATTTTTATCTATTTTTTTAATAAAATCGGAAATTGATTTTAATAAGTGAATAAAACTGGAATGAGTCTAAGAAGGCAGAAACAATACTACTACTTACAAAACACATCCTGAAAAAGTCATTAGACTCATCTCCAAAAGGACTGGAAGACCCCAAAGAACTGCTGTGCAGACAAGAATCATCTCAGATAACTGTGAAAAAGTAAAGACATTAAAGCTCAATGAAAACAATCAAATGCAATTTTATGATTCAAAGGTGATGTAACAAAAAATACCTTTGAATAAACTTTTTTCTTCTCTGATTTCCTCCTCTCTTTTTTTTTAAATGACCAAATGAGTCCAATGCAGTGTAGAAATCGGATATCAATATTTTTCCAGTTATTTGATTCAATTCCGCGAAGATCTAATCAAAAACATAATTAGTTATTATACATTTAAAAACACAAATCTGAAAAATAAGTTTTGAAAAGGAAACAAACCTTCTGAAGCACTTGCTTCAAAGCATTAGCTGGTGTTTCCTCTATGGCTACCTTCTGGACATCACTGTCCTGCACAATAAAGTGAAGTGTTATTTACATGGCTAAGCAAAAAATCTAAAACAAAGAAAGCAGAAATTAGAAACACATTCATTTAAACAAGGCAATGCCATTTAGCAAAAGTAGTAACACTTTAATATGACATGTTTAAATGCCCTTGAATTTAAATGCCCTTATTATAAGCTGCCAAATACTCTTGGCACCTGTTATTAAGTGGATGAGCAATACTTTCTTGTGTGTCACCAAACAGAGAACTTAACCCCCGATTTAAAATACTCATGTCAATGTTGCTGATGTGCCTTACTTTTATGTGCATTAAAAAGTGGAATAAACATTTGTCTCAATTGAACAGTCTTTAAAAGGACACTGAACTTTCTGAGATTTTTTTGATAAATGTA
Organism: Danio albolineatus; assembly: GCA_903798035.1. Taxonomy (NCBI): domain Eukaryota; kingdom Metazoa; phylum Chordata; class Actinopteri; order Cypriniformes; family Danionidae; genus Danio; species Danio albolineatus. The sequence continues at coordinate 973,528 of CAIGQQ010037819.1, read as the reverse complement.
CTTTTAATGTGTGAAAAGATTTAAAATACAATGACATTCAGTATGAAGACTGGGTACTGGATCAATTCATTAATATTTTTTATGCTTATGCAGTAGTTTTTAAAAAGTTGTGTCTTTTCTGATGTGTATGTGCAAAACTTACATTTCCACTGCATATCAGCTCCCAAACTGGTAGTCTGAAATAAAAAAAGAAAAAAATATTAAAGGGTAACAACATTACAAACCAAATATGCCACTCACAATATGCATCACAATACTCTAATGGTGTGCTGCAATCCAAACAACACTATAATTGTTCAAATGTATTTGCCCTAAATTGTCAAAAATAAGTGAAACATTCTTTAGAAGTGCAAACAAACAGGTTTGGCAAAGCCAGTTTACACTTTTAAAGTTTCTAGACAGAAAGTTTGGTCATAACATTGGCTTGTTGGGATGTTATCTGTGCTTGGTTGTACGAGTCATACCATTTCACCATTATCCATCACTTATATTCTATCGCGTCAGGTCAGATTTATCTGTTATTACAGCAACACAAAAACACCAGGGTAAACGTTAACACTGGAACAGCTCTTCAAATAGGCAAAAAGACAAATAACATATAAGATGCTTAACAATATACGAATTGACTGTGTTCTTAAATCATTCTCTCGTATTTTCACGAGCTTAACTTTTACTCTCATATGGGTTGTTAGCATAAGCACCCTTTAGCATCATGTATAAATATGTATCCGCCACATATGGTGACGCGAATCGTAATCGCATTGCAATCCTAAATTACTTACGACACTCACGGGTCCATTTTGAGCTGAAACCGCGTTAAGATGTTTTAAAAGCCCCGGCGATCGTGGGTAAAAAGGCGACTGGTCTGGTCATGAGCCGCTCGCTGACGGCGGACCACAGCTGATCTCCTCACCTGCTTCCTGCAGCTTACCCTATCAAGTTAATCTTTAAAAAAAAATAACACACATATTTTCGTCACAACCAGCACTAAAGTTCAACGGTAACAACTGTATTTTGTATGCGGCCAAAAAGGTTTCGTTTTCTTTTCTTAAAATGTAGACCTATAACGTGTGTTAACGTTACATCTATTTGAATGGATTTTTTTTTTCTATTTGAATGGATTGCGCGCGCTCTCGCTCTCTCAGTGCATCATTTAAAACGGCGCGCCTCGCTCTAGAGCATGCGGCCCACTTCACAAATCATTACTACAAACACATTTATTAATAGTTATTAAAAGGAACTAGGCGGCTAAAATAACTAAACTAGTAAAATAGACAGTACTGCAAATAACGTGCAGTGGTCAAAACGTCTAGTCACGTTATGGGTTAATAATTATGTTCAAAAAGCAGCAAACAATACACAAAGTGCAGGAAATCAACAGATTACTGATACTATACAAATAAAATGAAAGCAGTAATTAAAATGAAAAGTTTACCTTGATTTTCCGAAGTCTTCTCAATATGAAATCCTGTTCTTCCATGGCTGTGCTGGGTGGGGGTTGGGTTGTGAATCCAGATGGGTGATGGGAAATCACCACCCAGTACGCATGCGTAACAGCACGGCTTGGCCATTATAAGCAATTTTACTCAAATTACATTAGTTACGGGAGCTTTGTACGCTACTATTTCAGCAACACTAATGTATTTCTAGTAAACTCAACAATTTGGTAAAAATTAAGTAAACACACTAGATTTTTCATAGTAGGGATTACTATTCGCATTTACAGTGAGGTAGAGACAACATTAGGTTTGCAAACATACAGGGAACCAAACTTATTTAACAACACACTTTACATGCCAATTTGCACATAACAGCTGCACATATAATGTTGTATACAGTAATACGCCTGTACATACACTTGTCAATTTGTATATTTGCATTTAACACTTACTTCTATTTTTAAAATGTATTTATTATCTGTTTTTGTCCGGTCTCTGTAATTCTGTTGCACTGTTGAAGCTCTGTCACCAAAACAAATTCCTTGTATGTGTGAATATAACTGGCAATGAAGCTCTTTCTGAGTCTGATTCTGATTCAGTTTGAGAACCACTGCATTAGCCCATAAGAAACCTTGTCGTCGTCTTGATGAACGGCCACAAAGGCAAGAAGAACAGCAGATTCTCCCCTGTGATGGGTAGTTTTTTTGAGTCCATCTAAAGCGTGAGTGGTTTCGCTTTCTCACCTGCGCCCGTGTGCGCGTCAATATTTGAAATGTTTCAACATGAAGAAACTGTCACGATTGATGGGTCTGCGCGTTCCTTTTGTATGTATGTGTGTGTGTGTGTGTGTGTGGTTGCTCGGTTGACAGCTCTGTTTACCTTTCAGCTGGGCAGTCACGTGGTATTGTTGCACCAGCTGATTCATCAACGCGCTACAGCTGTTTCACATCATACCAGCTTTATCAGGCCGGCGTTCCTGTCTCTCTCTGTCAGTTCGTTGTGATTCATGTCTGTCTCTGTTTGTTGTCAGGCGATCCTCGTTGATTTCTGTTGTGCTCTGATCGCTCCTTGAATCCAAGTTCATCTTCGATGCTGTGTGTTGTTCTCTGAAGATCAAGTTTACCTCCGACGCTGTGTGTTGTTCGCTGAAGATCAAGTTCACCCCCGACGCTGTGTGTGGTCCGCTGGACTCCTTTCTTTCTCCTGTCGTCGGCGGTAGATCATCTACTATTTCCACATGAACTATTTCTGCCTGTACTGCTTCAGGCTTGTGAACTCAATTAAACTCTCTTCACTTGCAATTGGGTCCTGTCTTGAATCATGACAGAAACTGCTGGACTAACCTGGACTATTACAAACTCGGAATGACAAAATTACTCTCTAACGAGAGGCTACATGTGCTGGTGAAGATTAAAGATTCAGATGAGAGGTTTGCACTGACTGTGGGCTATATTTCTTATTGTTTTTGAACCTAAATAAGGCATAAATGTCTGCTGTGTGTAGTTTTTCTGTAATTGGTAACATATCGGAGACTGTAAGGGGCTGTATGTGTTCATATATGCTGCATTTATTTATTTGATATAATCGTGGACGGTAGGCTATTTCGCATCATTGATCTGCCATTATAATCAGATCATGTTCATAAAGAGGTCAGTAATGAACATTTATACACCAGTGTTTATGTGTATAATAAAACCTCTGTTTTGTGAGAAGTGCTTCTCGTATGATTTGTGAACGACCCGTACAGATTTACTTACACATTTCCCGCGAGCAAGAATGACGTCGACTGAAACTTTCTGTCGTACACCACGCCCACCAAAAGAGTACCCTTTTGCAGTGGAAACGCAAGCCTGATAAAGGTGACCCGTACCGTACCGTACTGTGCCACTCAGTGGAAACGGGCCATTATTATTACTCAACTTCTGTTAGTATTATTACAGCTCAAAGTACAGGTCAATGTGAACTACTTACCACTATTTAAAGAGCTGACCATCCTCACACCTTGTTTTGGTGTCCTTTAGTGGAGATCAAGCGTTAATTAATAAAAGTCAAACCCCATGTTATTTGTACCCTCTCATAAATATATCTCAGTCAAGACTCAGCTATGTATTGTCGCGAATTAGCTCAAAGTGAATTGAAAATTAATTTAAAGGGGGTTTTAAAAGAATCGACTCCTTAAATCTGAACAAACAAAATCAACCAGCGATCATTCAAATGGACAGTTGATTTCAACTACGGCTATTGCTATCAAAAATAAAACCCATTTATGTTTAAGCAGGGTAACAAGATCAACGTTTAAGACATTAGATTCACCAATATGCGCACGCACCTTTCTTTATACAAAATGAAACTTTATTGACTGAACAGAAACTAAAGTCTAACACAAAAACATGTTCATACAGGTTGTAGAAAAGAGTAAAGGAAGAAAGAGTGCAATGATGTAAAAACCTCGTATTTTGTAAGACCAAACCAAGTGAACCAAAAATAAATAAACACTTCTATGGTTACTTTAGGGTTACATTTCATTTACACCTGTTCAGTGGTAATCTGGAGGTGTTACTTGCCTTCCTTGTGTGATGTGAAGAACTCCCTCTGTTGAGCGGGGTTCCCACATGGTAAGCTGGTGGTCGGCTCTTTGTCCCGTGAGTCTTGGAGTGGGTTGTCTCAAGTTTTTGAAGCGGCAAAAGCACTAGTCGTCTCGACTTCTGGTTTTGTGGTGTACTAAATTTAACTAGACTTTCGACGGAAAAGAAAGAAAGAAAGGTATCGGGGATAGGAATGTCTGACCTGTGTGGTTAATCCATTTTTGTCAGAGTCGACGCCTACTCCCTGGACCTGAAGAGAAGCTGTCCTGAGATGGAAGGGAACAGCTCTCATTCCTGGGGCCTGTCCTCATTCTGGTGTTCTCTGGGGTTCTCTAGGTTTCCCTCCGGGGCATGGCTTTAATCACCAGCTTTTGTAAAAGGTGGTCTTGTAACACCCTTGAAAGCTGAGCTGACTAAAAGGGAAGCTTTTTTTTCCAATAGGAAGTTTTATGGGCCTTTGTTCCGAAGGGTGGTGGTTTGCATATGCATTCTGGGCGGAAGCTGATATAGAAATGTTTAAAGTTTCTTAAAATGTTAATATGTTGCACATGTATTAACACATCTGTGGATGATGCAGTCAACATGGGACTGCATTATACCCTACAACATCTCGACAAACCAGGGAACTACGCAAGGATTCTGCTTGTGGACTTCAGTTCTGCCTTTAACATCATCGTCCCATCACTGCTCGAGTACAAACTGACCCAGCTCTCTGTTCCTAGCTCTGTCTGTCAGTGGATCACCAGCTTTCTGACAGATAGACAACAGCTAGTCAGAATGGGCAAAATCAGTATGGGTGCCCCCCAGGGATGTGTTCTCTCCCCACTGCTCTTTTCCCTGTACACCAATGACTGCACAGCAAAAGACCGCTTTATCAAGCTCCTGAAGTTTGCGGACAACACTACTGTTATCAGCTTCAACCGGAATGGTGAAGAATCTGCATACAGACAGGAGGTGGAGCGGCTGTCTTTATGATGCAGATACAAAAACCTAGAGCTGAACTCGTTCAAAACGGTGGAGATGATAGTGGACTTTAGGAGAAACCCTCCTGCACTCCCCCCACTCAGGGGCGCCGCTAAGGGGGGGAAAGTTAGGACGATTCTAAGGGCCCATGCACTCTAGGGGGCCCACAGAGATCTGCTTTATAATTAATAACAGTACTATAATGTAATTATTAATGTATCTCTAAATTACAAGTAAAACAATTTATTAGAAATAACTAAAAATACGGCTTATATCTGCCCCTCGTGTCTGTCACATCGGTCACTGTCAAATTGCACCCCCCCTTTCACTGCATGGTTCAGTCCGTCAGTAGCGGGAAGAGAGATGCTTGAGTGTGATCGTCAGGCAAACAGCGCCTCCCGATGGTGAATGCGGTTATACTCATGCTGGTATTATTTAGTATTTTGGTCATTTATTTCATTAGCTGCATCTCAAATAACACACTATACATTAAATCAATAAGACACAAAATTATATTACAATGAGACCCATAAATAAGAAATGTTCTTTTGTTTAAACTGACCATCACTTATTTATAATACATATTTATAATAACAGAGTGCAAATTTCCAGCACACTGCAAACCAAATAAACACAACATAAATAAACTTAAAACAGTCTGTTGATTAACCTGACAGTAATTTAAATTCCAAGTGCTTAACGCCTGGCCTTCTTGCTTGCAAAATCCTCAACCAGAGTGTATTGCACATTGTATGAGACGCTATTGCAGTACAGTTATTTAAATAGTGACACACTGGTGTTTTGTGTGTTTAGAAATGTAAAAATTTCAGTGAATATTTGATTGCTGTTCCTGTTTTTGTACTACATTTACATTTGAACAATAAATCATCTGCTAGCTACAGTCATGGCCGTTCTCTTACTAAATACTGATAAGTAGTGGACAAAATCAATAATAAAACGCATAGGTCAGTATAACTACATTGCAGAGAAAGAGTCTGGATAGCTAGCTTGGTAGTAGGGGGCCCGTCCTCATATTTTTTCATGGGGCCCAAAATTGCTAGCGGCGCCCCTGCCCCCACTCACCATCATGAACAGCACTGTGGCTGCAGTAGAGTCATTCAGGTTCCTGGGCACCACCATCTCTCAGGATCTGAAGTAGGACACTCACATAGACTTTATTGTGAAGAAAGCCCAGCTGTCATCCAATCCATCCTCTGCATTTCAAACAGCGCCTGGTTCGGCTCAGCTGCCAAAACCGACCTCCATAGATAACAGCAAATAGTCGGGACTGCTGAACGAATCACTGGCACTACCCTTCCTACACTTCAAGAACTGTACTCTTCCAGAGTGAGTAAAAGGGCTCGCAAAATTACCCTGGACACCTCACAGCCAGCACACTTCCTGTTTGAACAGTTACCATCTGGTTGGTGCTACAGAGCACCGAGCACAAAAACAGCCAGACACAGGAAAAGTTTCTTTCCTCAGGCCATCTACCTCAGGAACAGTTAATTTTTTTTCTATTGTGCAATAAACGTGCAACACTTTCTCATCTGCACTTGTACACAGCACCTTATAACCTGTATGTTTATAACAAATCTGTAAATACAATTTAACATGACTGACTGCATCTCTGTTTGATGTCTATCGTGTTTTTTCATATTTATTTTATGTTGTTACTTGTCACTTTATGTACACTGGAAGCTTCTGTAGCCAAAGCAAATTCCTTGTGTGCGAAGCACACTTGGCAATAAAACTGATTTTGATTCAGAAAATGTAAACAATCGTTCAGTTCACCAAATTAGCTTTGCACGGACATCAAACATGGGCCATCTATTATCTGGTTTAGCTGTGATAGAGTTAAACAATTGATTGTAGGTGTTAGGGAAGCAGACGGACAAAACAGGGTAAGTGAAATAAGTAAAAGTTTATTCTGACAACGGAGCACACAAAAGGATGACAAGGGAGAAGTGCTGGATGATCAATAGTCCGTTTCTGTGACAGGATGGAGGAGACACACTGAGGAAGACCGAATGCACACACCAGATAGCTTTCACGGAGGACAGACTGACGACGAACACACCAAAGACAGGATACAAGGATGACTGGAACGACTAGGAATAAACAGAGAAACAGTAAGTACTAGAATGCAGGTTAGTGAATGTTTCTCAGGAGAGTGACCACTCAGAGTCCACTTCGTATCAACGAGCCCGGACTCTGAGTGATGTGTGGTGTGTGCTTTTGTAGTGTGTCAGGTGATTGGGTGCAGCTGTGCAGGATTAAAACTCAGGTGATGGTGCTCACTGTGATTGAGTGCTGGAAGAGCCTGGCCAATCCGTGACAGTAGGAGTATTAAAACCATAATTTAATACATGAGCAAGGGGCATGTTGCAAAATAAATATGATCACACATAAAGAGAGGATAAAGGTTTACATTAAAAACATAAAGCGAGAAGCATATAGGAGCATGACCATGTTTCTGTCCATTTCCGAGCGCATTCCTTCGTGATGTAAATACCTTGGAATCATGCTCAATCCTGCTCCTGGAGATCTACCTTCCTGCTGAGTTCAGCTTTAACCCTAATCAAACACACCTGAACCAATTAGTCAGGACCTGAACAGCACTAGATAATTACAGGCAGGTGTGTTTGATATGGGTTGCAACTGAAATCTGCAGGACGGTAGATCTCCAGGAGCAGGATTGAGCACCCCTGATATACACTGACCATCCAGTCTATTCTTGGTAGGAGAGGTTGATGGTGTATTATTTGTTCAATAAAGCAAAAAAATTATGTGTCTAATCGGTCACATTCTGTACAGGATGCATTCAAGCTTTGATGATAGTGTGTCATATTTTGAGTCGGACATGAATAGTTGAGTGTGAACTGTTAACTGCAGACTTGTTCCAATCAGAGCAATCAGACCCTTGACTCAAAATATTTGACTGACTCAACCAGCTACAACCAGATCAGTGTATCTTTAGTAACTTATATATTCAGTGTGATTTGAAGCAAAAGCTGGTTGTGTCGTCTCCTCATGTCAGTTGCCTCTAGGCCAAAAAGCTGCATTTAAAAACACCAAAAGGACTACAGGCTGCAAAAGTTCTCCTCTCTCAAACTGCCACTGATATGAAATCACCTAGAGCTGACACGAGGAACACACCACAAAAACAAACCCTGACAGACACCAGTCCATGTCCAACAATCTTCTTGGAGTGTCATGGCCCTTAGGTAAGGTAACTTTTACTGCTTATATTGACTTTAAGCATTTATAATTTATGTCTATGTGAATAATTTAAGCATAGGTATTTTGACATACTACTGTTGTTTGTATTTGTCCATCCAAGCCCAAAATAGCTTTAAAAAATGACTCAAATTGGCATCCTTGTGCATTCAGTGTGTATCTCTCTGTGTGAATTGACACTAGCTATGTTTCCATCCAAAGATACAAATTAAATGTATGTGCATAATTGAATTATCACATAAAAGACATGCAAATAAAGTATGTTTCCTTCCAATGAGTCAAAGAGAACAAAATCGTCACTTCCTGATTAACTGGCACCTAATATGAAAAGTAAAAATTGAATTTGCTGCAGTAGGAGCCGCTACGCGAGTCTTTTCTTTATTTAATAAATGACTTGCGTCTCAGAAGACAATGTCAACACGCAATGAACGTGTGGTGGCGTTTGAAGATGTCAGACATGGAGCACAGACACTCTTAGCAATTCTGGAAGTAATTAATAACATAAAAACACTGATACTGCTAATACTGATAGTAATACTGAAACGGTTAAGGCATTTTACAATGACCTAAACAACATTTCAGATGTTTTAGGCCCAATCTTAATTTCTCCGCTTAGCCCTTCCCTTTATCCCTCCCCTTTATCCCCCATTTTGCGGGTTCATGTGAAGGGGTAGGGGTGTCACAATTCTCTTTAGCTTTAGATTTTTCAGAACCACACTTGAAACCAAGGGGTAAGAAAATTTCCCAGAATACACCATCTACAACAGCAGCATGGAAGTATGGAGATGCACAAATTAGTATTTTTTTGTCATTATTATGAACATTTACAACAAACAAGCACAGGATTTAATACATTCATAATGGCGTTCGTGTTTTACCGTCATGTTTTTTTATTTTTTTATTTCGCTATCTATAATCCATTATAATAACTCATTTATAGTAGTCCCAGGGCAACAAAGTGGTGCAGTAGGTAGTGCTGTCGCCTTACAGCAAGAAGGTCACTGGTTCGAGCCTCGGCTGGGTCAGTTGGCATTTCTGTGTGGAGTTTGCATGTTCTCCATGCGTTCACGTGGGTTTCCTCTGGGTGCTCCGGTTTCCCCTACAAGTCCAAAGACATGTGGTACAGGTGAATTGGGTAAGCTAAATTGTCCATAGTGTATGAGTCTGAATGAGTGTGTATGGATGTTTCCCAGAGATGGGTTGCAGCTGGAAGGGCATCCGCTGCGTAAAACTTGTGTTGGATAAGTTGGCGGTTCATTCCGCTGTGGCGACCCTGAATTAATAAAGGGACTAAGCCGAAAGGCAAATGAATGAATGAATGCAAAGTAGTCCCACAACATTCTGTCACTCTGACACTGGAATACCCAGTCAGAAAAGTCTAGTGGCTGGGAATGAGTGTCTGGTATGTTGTTAATGTTGTTTTTGTGTGTTTACATAGAAGAACAGGGGTATAAAATAGAATTGGCATTGGGCCTTACAGTGTGCTCAGCCTGCTGGTTTGTCTATTCATGTACATTTTAATCATCAGGTGATATCTTATAACAAATCACATGACTTTTTTTTTAATGTGCGAACTGGAATTTGTTCGGTAAAAGTGTTTCAATCGTACTTTACACATTTTTTCTTTTCAAATAAAAGTTTATCCTACTCAGTTATGTGCATTTTTTATGCGCATATCCAAAATGTGCATAAACATAGGTGAATGGAAACGTAGCTACTGAACACAGTACCATATTTTATAATTGCTTAAACTGTGGACTATTATTGATCAAAATATATTGAAGCCAATGTTTTGTTCTTGCAACAAAGCTAAGTTGGTCTACAGCAGGCATGTCCAAACTCGGTCCTGGAGGGCCGGTGTCCTGCAGATTTTAGCTCCAACTTGCCTCAACACACCTGCAAGGGTGTTTCTAGAAAGCCTATAAGAGCTTGATTAGCTAGCCCAGGTGTGTCTGATTGGGGTTGGAACTAAACTTTGCAGGAGACCGGCCCTCCAGGACCGAGTTTGGACACCCCTGGTCTACAGAATTTCTCCTGTGCTTCATGTAAACCAGGGGTGTCCAACCCTATTCCTGAAGATCTACCTTCCTGCAGATTTCAGTTGCAACCCATATCAAACACACCTGCCTGCAATTAGCAAGGCTGTTCAGGTCCTAATTAATTGGTTCAGGTGTGTTTGATCAGGGTTGGAGCTAAACTAGGAAGTTAGATCTCCAGGAACAGGGTTGAGCACCCCTGATGTAAACAGTACACTGTAAAAAATGTCTGTAATTTTAACAGTACAAGTCTGTATAATCTACGGTGAAAATCTGTAGAATGATTAACAGCTCATTTCCGTATAAAATACGGAAATTAACTGTAAAAAGATCAAACCTTTGTTTTCGAGAAAGTAGGCAGAGTGTCTGAAATCTCACCATACACCCTCATTCACTAGTCCCTAAATTAGTCAATTAGTTTAGTTCACTATAGAAAGTGAATGACAACAAATGACTGAATTTAGACACTGATGAACAGCTGCTGTTAACAAGCACAATCACTGAAGGAATAAGAAATTGAAGGAAGAAATAAAACTACACACACAGCCTCACACCAAACCAACTGAATTAAAACAGAGGATTAAACAACTCCATTAAATAACAGCATTGCCAGCTTCACTGATTACAGTTTGACTTCATTTCTGTCATATCTGCAAGAATATTTGATAATTAACAGAGGTTTATATTTTTTGTTGAGAATCTTTCATTTGACCTCACCATCGAGGAGATCAGAAGCTGCTTTAGTTGGGCTCTTGAACCTTTACAACTTTATTTTAATGCTTCTCTGGCTGTTATAACTGTGTTTCTAAAATTCATAGGTTATGGCAAAAAAAAAAAAAAAAAAAAGTCTTGAGAAAAATAATATACTAAATGTTATTAATCGTTACAGATGTAGTGCCAAGTATTTTAAAGTTAGTTCATTAAAATATTGTAAAAATATTTTATCGTTGTTTGAGACGATACTGCTGCTTTACATGGAGAGTCTACAAACAATTAGAAAGGACATAATAGAAATTAATAATCAGTGTCATGCACAAAACTTTGAAAACCCCTGCAGCATGTTAAGACACACAGACATCAAGAATCAGGATATGAACCTCAACCATGGTTGCTAAAAAGAAAAATCTGCATGATTCATTCATGCCGCAATGCATACTGGGTGCCAGCATAGTGCAAAACTCCCAGCATGCATTGCAGCATGAATAAATTATGCAGCTTTATGTTCTTAAAATTACTTTCTTTGCCGTTATTTTTTTTGTTTTAGGGGTGTAATATTTCAGTAGATTGTTTTGTATTGTTCTGGGTTGTTTTTATTTTGTCACCATTATTGAGATTCAGAGACTAATTGTTGATGTCTGTGTGTTTTCGAGTTCTGCCATAGTTCAAACTTTCTCATTATGAGTGGTGTATTTAGACCTGTTAAATAGTCAATGATTTCTGAAGCTCTGGTGATTTCATTAACGTATGTTATTAATTTCTCTCACACAACTAACAAGATACTGAACGAGATAACAAGCAGGCAAGAGGATCTTCAATGTCATAGTTAATCTTAGACTTTTTCTTATATATTTTTTTCTTCTGGCTTTTCATGCTATAAAATAGTGTGATCAACACAACAAATTATAGCAACCAATTACAAACTAATGTTATAATAAGAAGTTGAAGAGCCCAACTAAAGCAGACTCTGACCTCCGTCATGGTGATTTCAAATGAACAAAAATTTCATTAAGAACTTTTGTTCACGACAGAAAAAGTCAAATGTCAGTAATAAGTGAAGCTCCTGATGTTTGTGATGTTGTTTAATGATTTCTGCTGAGATCTTGAGAAATAATTGTTTTATTGTGTAATTTGTTTTATTTTTTATTAATTATTATTTTTATTTAGAGTTTAATTTTCGATTGATTTCATCTTTGGTTTTGGCTGTGATTTGTGTTATTTGGTCTTGTTTTTCTTTCCTTCAGTGATTCTGCTTATTAACAGTTGTTCATCAATAATTCTCAATCCTCCTTTAATTAGATACTTAATTATCTCATTAACGTCATCACTGCCTGAGTGTTCAACCCTGTGTAGTGAGGACATTAGGGAGGATTTTGCTCTGGGATTTGAGGGGTTAAATGTGCTCGATGAAAAATGCACAACGTGGAATGTATTTTTCACGGAAATATTCTGTAAATTGAATTTACGACCGTAAAATGTTGAAAACAGTAGATTACTGGCAACCACAGCTGCCGGTATTTTTCCGTAAAATCAAGAAAAAAACAGCAAAGTACTGTAAAACATTTTTTGTGTCACCATTGTAGAGGATAGTAGCGTCTGTGTGCAAGTCCAAGATGAACGCGGAGTATCTGATGTTATGCTGCATCTTCTTTTGCTTAAATGTAACTGTGGAGTTACTAATGCAGTAAAAATCTGTTTGCTAATTGCAGTCACACATGAATACATTAATGAATTTAATACTAAGCTACGTTTTTGTGAACTGAACATTGTATCAGTTCATGAAATACGGTTATTTTCCGTGAATTTAAACAGTTCTATAAAACTTCCGTATTTTTTACGGAAAAATCCTGGCAACCACAGCTGCCGGTATTTTTCC
>CAIGQQ010037819.1:895526-946150 GCA_903798035.1 Danio albolineatus | reverse complement strand
TTATTATTATTATTATTATTATTATTATTATTATTATTATTATTATTTGTGCTAAAGTTACCAAAGCACATTTTTTTAAAAGCCATATTTTCAGCATAGATAATAACTAGAAGTTTTCAGTTTTCAAACAACTCTTCAATGATGATACAACTTTTTCATTTCATTGCTCACAGTTTTATTAGCTTTTATTAGCAGTAACAAAATTACAAAATTAATTTCTCAAGCTCTCGTCATGTTGCTCAAAATTGATAATTTCTTGTAATTATAAATCCAGTTAAAATTGACTCTCATTTGATTAATTTAATTTGGGGGAACATAAAAGATAATAAAAAAGGCAATTAAATGATATTAAATTTGTCACAATAAGAAAATATCAAACTGGTCAAATTCTGGACTGTGATAGTGAGGAATAAACTCTATACTTTAAGGTTTAATTTTAGTTAGTATGGAAACATTAATATTTAATCTGAGATTTTATTTATTTTTTTAACCTGAACAGATGTCAGACCTGAAGACTGCGACCTTTCAGAGAGTAATTTGTTCTTGGTAAATATGTATTGAGACTAAATTAGTCTACTTTACAATTCAGCTCTTGGGTGAATAAACCTTGTTATTTCTTTGTTTTTCAAGCATCATGGGAGTCACAGATAATTCATATGCACATGTGCAAGCATATGCACGTCCTTTTTATCTGTTCTTTCTCTCTTTTATTTATCACCATAGATAAAGAACAGCCACAATCTCATCATTACGTGATGATGAAAACCACCAAAATTACTCTCTCTTCAGCTTCAAGTTTTAATGATCATGCGTGAAAATGACAATGCTCAAAGTTGCTGACATTTGTGTGCTGATCGTTCTGTTTTTCTGTTTCGCTCATTTTTCGCACTCGGCCCCTCGGTGGAGATGTATAGGTTTATAAAAGCAGTGGAATTGAATCTCACTGTTTCTGCAGCGATGGTTTTATTGCAGAATCTCAATCACCGTTTTATCACCTTTGCCTTCAGCGGAGTAACACTAGCCGCCCTCTTTCAGCCCCAACGCAGCCACACCGCCAGCACTACTGGAACAACAAACACATTAGAACAATAAAAACAGCCTCTTTCCCAATACTACGTAAAACACAATGCTTACTCCTGCGGGACGAGGTTTGGGTCTACCTGTAAACTAAAGCAGAGTATTCCTTTTTTTTTTCTCTTTTTATTTCATCACTCTTTATTCTGTAAGATGTTAAAAATGTATGGACGTTTGTCTACACCACAATATTAAAACACAACAATTAATCATGGATTATTTAGCATTTATATTAAGCATTCAGATAACAATTGTGAGAAAAATAGACCCAATTTCAAGATGTTAATTCAATTTTTTTGAGAAAATGTAACAGGATGGTGACACTGACAACGGTGATGAGGATCCAATTGCAGATTTAATTGTAAAATCAGTACAGCAGTGGTCAACGGGGCAAAATCAAAATCGTAGTCAAAGAACATGCATGAGGTCAAAAAGGCAGGTAGCAGGCAAGGATAAACAGATAGCAAGGCTATAGGTTAAAAACACTGAAAAACCAAGAACAAAGGAAACGCGTTGTAGAGTCACTTTACAGGAAACAATACTAAGCAATGATTGTGTGCGCGAGTGTGCTGTTTATAAAGTGTGTGTAATGAGTCCAGAAGCAGTCTTAGCTGAGAGAGTCTAATCAGAAGGTGACTTGGAGCAGGAGTGTGTGTGTGTGTGCTGCATGACTGGAATTGTAGTCCATTAACAAGCAGATTTGTAGTTCATGGAATGTGTGTGTGTCAACCAGCGATTTCTGGCTGTAGATTGCTGGTGATCGTGACAGAAAAAGTGAATTGTGGGTCAAAGTCAAAACTGGTGGATAGTAAACTATAGTCTAAGCAAGGGTGGTGGAAACTGAATTTCGAGAAAAAAATAGACCAAATGTTTAGATATTAACTTTGATTTCTAAGAAAAAAATAATAGTGAGGTTTAAACTGATTTTCTGAAGACTAATGTAAAAATTGTAAGATGTAAACTGATTTTTGACCAAACTAATCATATTGTACTGATGTACAGTAAATTGAATTGACATTCATTACAATTAAACATTCATTCATTCATTCATTTATTCATTTTCCTTTGGCTTAGTCCCTTTATTTATCAGAGGTCGCCACAGCAGAATGAACCCACGCTAACACGAGAAGAACTGCATACTCTTCACAGATATGCCAACTGACCCAGCTGGGGCTCGAACCAGCCTTCTTGCTGTGAGGTGACAGTGCTAACCACTGAGCCACCGTGCTGCCAATTCTAAGAACAAAATTCAGAATTTGCTAGATGTCCCCTTGTTTTGGAGAACAATTGTCAGAATTGTGAAATGTAGTTTTGATCAATAGGCAGAATTGCTAAATGTAAACCCTGATTTCAGAGGAAAAATGTTCAAAGTTGCAAGATGGACACTCTAATTAAAAAAAAAAAAAAGTAAAAAATTATAACATCTAACCCCTGATTTCTAAGGACAAAAATCAGGAAAAAAACATTAGAAAAAACTGCTCTGACTTTTTTATTAAGAGAAAAAAGATCTGAATTGTAAGATGTTAACTAAATTCTAAGGAAAAACAAAAACAAACGTGAGATGTAAACAGATTTTCTGAAGACAAAAGTATTGAATATAAGATATGTAAACTGATTTTTGACCAAAATATTTTGGACAGTGAGATATTGATAGAAACTGTGAAATACAAATTTTGAATTTTATATTCTTATTAATAAACAGTCAATTTCAAGATTTAAACCCTGAATTTTGATAAAAAAAAAAAAACAGTCAGAATTGCAAGATGTAAATTTAGACTTTTGATAAAAACAGTCTGTATTGTCATATGTAAACAAATTTCTAAAAAAAAAAGATGAAAGTTGAAGAATTATGCATGTAGTATGAATAAATAACAATTGTGAGATGTAAACTGATTATCTGAAGACAAACGTCATAAATTTAAGATGATTTTTGACAAAAATAATTGGGAAATGTAAATTCTTATTTTTAATAAACAGTCAGAATTTCAAGATATAAACTCTGAGAATAAAAGTCAGACCTGTTGGATGTTAATTAAGATTTTTGAGCAAAATAGTCTGCATTGCTATATGCAACAAACAAATATTGTATTTAAACAAAACTCTTTTGAAAAAAAAAAAAAAGAGATCAGAATTGTGAGATGTTAACTGAGTTAACGGATTGTGAGATAAACAGAACTCTAATGACAGAAGTCAGAATATACAAGATGTACACTCTTCAATCATTTTCCTTTGGCTTAGTCTCTTATTTATCAAGGGGTTATTCCACAGCAGAATAAACCATCGACTATTCCAGAATATGTTTTAGGCAGCGGATGCCCTTCAACCCACAACTCAGCACATGGAAGCACCCATACACTCTCACATTCGACAGTGTGACAGTGCTGCCCATGACACTCTTATTTCTGAGGAAAAATTGTACTTTTGATAAACATTCAGGATAAACCCTGATTTCTGATCAAATACTGCCAGAATGTAAACTGAATGGGAAAAAAATCAAATAACAAAATCGTAAATCTCATTTTTACAGTCAGAATTGTGGGATGTAAGCCATATAAGTAATTTTAGATCAAGTATTTCAGTTTATTGCTGATCTCCGGCTGTTTATTTTTAGGGCTAGATTTAGTTTAGCTTTGTAATGATGGCTTTCAGAGAGTGAGCAGTTCATTGCGGTCTGTGTTAATTCATCTGTTCAGGTGTTCTGGATTGGAAATCATTGATAAGGACCCAAATGGAAAAGGTCATATCCATTCATTCAGACTGTTGAAATGAGAAAAGCTGGCAGCTCATTCACTAAACCGCAAATGGCCATGGATCGAAATAAAACTGCAATATAACATAAAAATGATAAAACAGTTTGATTTAGGTCTATTATTAATTTATTAACAAAGGTATGAGGTATCTTATAATTTATACCAAGTGGTGGGATTGATTGCATTCAATGAAAAATAATCTTGATGCCTTTACAAAACAGCTAATTGTTTCTTGTGTGTCAAGAAAAAGTGAATGAGATCCCTTAAAGGGACAGTTCACCCAAAAATACAATTCTGTCATCATTTATTCACCATTCACTTTTTCAAACGTATTTGAATTGCTTTCTTATGCAGATCACAAAAGAAGATATTTAGAAAAATGCTACTTGCTGTCAGGCTACGCAGTGGCGCACAAGGTAGTGCTGTCGCCTCAGAACAAGAAGGTCGCTGGTTCAAGCCTCGGCTGGGTCAGTTGGCATTTCTGTGTGGAGTTTGTATGTTCTCCCTGCATTCGCATGGGTTTCCTCCGTATGCTCCGGTTTCCCCCACAGTCCAAAAACATGTGGTATAGGTGAATTGGGTAAGCTAAATTGTCTGTTGTGAATGAGTGTGTATGGATGTTTCCCAGAGATGAGTTGTGACTGGAAGGGCATCCGCTGCGTGAAACATGTGCTGGATAAGTTGGTGGTTCATTACGCTGTGGTGACCTCAGATTAATAAAGGGACTAAGCCGAAAAGAAAATGAATGAATAGTTGCGTCACCCATTGACCTCCATATTAGATTTTATTCCCCAAAATAGGCTCATTGTGAAAATGTACCCCTATATACATTTCTGGAGATCATGAATTATGTAGCCAGAGGAATATATGGCTGCATTTCGTCTTTGAAACGAACACTACAGAGCGGTATTACACCATTTCCTTTCACACTTATCAGCTGACCGCTTACCTCCATGTGGACGGATTTTCCGCTGTTACCAGATTGTCCAGTGGCTTGTCGCGATTTGAGACGCAGAGCAGAGTTGACCCAGAGGGTTCGAGTCCGGTGAAGAACGGTTTCAGAAAAAAAGTAAGACAAAAGTTAAAATAAAAATAACAGGGTGAAAATGTGGTAAAATCTGTACATGTAATAAAAATCAGGCTGCCACGAGGGCTTTTCTTTTTTTTCGGAAATTTGAAACCTCAAAAAGTGTACACAGCGGCCTCTGGCAGATGTAAACAGACTTTCTGAAGACAAAAGTAATGAATGTGAGATATGTAAACTGATTTTTGACCAAAATATTTTGGACTGTGAGATATTGAGAGAAACTGTGACATACAAATTTTGAATTTTATATTCTTATTAATAAACAGTCAATTTCAAGATTTAAACCCTGAATTTTGATAATAATAATAGAAAAAGAACAGTCAGAATTGCAAGATGTAAATTATTGTCATATGTAAACAAATTTCTGAGAAAAAAAAGATGAAAGTTGAAGAATTATGCATGTAGTATGAATAAATAACAATTGTAAGATGTAAACTGATTTTCTGAAGACAAACGTCATAAATGTAAGATGATTTTTGACAAAAATGATTGGGAAATGCAAATTCTTGTTTTTAATAAACAGTCAGAATTTCAAGATATAAACCCTGAGAATAAAAGTCAGACTTGTTAGATGTAAATTAAGATTAAGAATACCTGTAGTCTGCATTGCTATATGCAACAAACAAATCTTGTATTTAAGCAAAACTGTTTAAAAAAAAAAAAAAAGAGATTCCTTTAAAACAAAAAACAAAAACAGCACAAAACATAGCTCCTGAGACGTGTTTGGCGCTCTCCAGAAATGTAGGGGAAAGTAATCAGAATGAGTCAGTTTTTTTTTTTTTTTTCATATTATGGAAGGCAATGGGTCCTGTTAACCAGCATTCTTCAAAATCTCTCTTGTGATTAACATAAGACAGAAATGAGGGTACTTTTTTTGGATGATTTATGGAGCTAGTTTATTTCTAAATAAATCAAATAATTGAAATACTAGAGAAATACTGTAATAAACAGTTATACATTCATTCATTCATTTCACCTAGTCCCTTTATTAATCTGGGGTCACCACAGCGGAATGAACCACCAACTTATCCAGCACGTTTCACGCAGCGGATGCCCTTCCAGCCACAACCCATCACTGGGAAACATCCATACACACTTATACATACGGACAATTTAGTCTACCCAATTCACCTATACCACTTGTCTTTGGGGGAAACCGGAGCACCCGGAGGAAACCCACGCAACCACGGGAGAACATGCAAACTCCACACAGAAACGCCAACTGACCCAGCCGAGGCTTGAACCAGCGTCCTTCTTGCTGGGAGGCGAACGTGCTACTCACTACACCACCGTGGCACCCTACAGGTATACAGTTAAATTATATATTTAATCAGGAGTTATGAGGACTAATTTGCATATATTTTGTAATATTTTCTTTAACCGTGTGTCCACAGGATCCACATGGTCCTTCTCGGCTCACTACAGAAAGTCACAGCAACAAGGCAGCAATAAAAACGTATTTCGACACATATTATTCAATGTATTAAAGTATCACCTTTTGTTGAAGCATGAAATCTATCTTATAGAATTCCTTTAACTAATATTAGAAAACTCCCCCTACATTATTTCTAAATCTTTAAAGAGCCCATATTATGGATTTTTGAAAATGACCTTCCATGCAGTGTGTTACACAGCTCTAAGTAAAGTGAAATGTCCAGCTAAGGCTTAAATCTGAAAGTGCAAAGTGTTTAAAACGATTGATTCATATATAAAAGAGTCGACTCATTGTTGTTTAAATGAATCGTTATTAGAACGAGTCTTTAGCCGTTTCGGCTTGACGTCAACGCGAAACATAATAGTTGCGCACGCAGACCCGGGAAAATTTGAACTGCCCGGCCCCGCCCACAGACAGGAAGGAAAAGTGGAAGACATCAAGCACTGTATTGCAGTAAGTGTTGTAGCATAACCGGCTAGAATAACCGCATAACCAGCGGGACAGCAGTGACGTGTGATCTGAGTAATATCTAAGTAAATCTTTATACTGTTTGATGGCAGTATAAAGATTTAGAGAGAAGTTATTGACAGCTTTTGGTTTTCGGGTTTTGCTCTTTGTAGACGGTCCCTAAGGACCAGTCTCTCTGCCGCCTGCACACAGAGTTTAATATTATGCATCCAGCGCGTAGGCAAAGCTCATTTTTAGGAAAATAAGGTTGTAGGCGATTGTATACATTGCGACGGTTGAAAAGAGGTGCTGTTTGTGTAGGAACAATGTTTCGGTCATGAGTTATTGATCCGGAAAACACGACTGCTGCTAATTTTACTGAAGTTATCGGCATTCCGGTTAAATCATGACCCGCAGACGCTATGCTCTGAAGTGCGAGGGAAAAGCTGTGTTATTTTCCCTACCTGGAAATCTCTTTTCCCTACCTGGAGTGGTTGAGGTTTTTTTCGTAAAATACGTGAGAATTACATCCTCAACGCGGTGCTGTGTTCACGTCATCTCTCTGAAGAGAGCTACACAAATCTACCAGCTTACGACGCGGGATTTGTTGCACGGTTGTTGTTAAAGGATGGATCAATACCCAGTTTATTTGGACCTGCGTGTTCTTCCAGTCTTGTTGACCGTAACAAGGTAAATATGGATGTAGTTGTCTGTATTGTGTTTGCTCCGTGCAGCATGTAGCGGTAGCCATTTAGCTTACTGCCGAATGAAACTATTTGTTGGCTTATAATAGTCCATGAAGTGTTCATTATTACTGAATGTTTGTTGTTATGATGAAGAATTTAGCAATGCGCTGTTGTACAAAAGCATTGATTTGTTTTCAATATGTTCTGGTATTGGGACGTAACGTGGTGGACGTGACGTGGTGACGTGACGTGGTAGCGTCACGGAAAGGAGGTGCTTGGGGAAAAAGACTCGCTCAGACGATTCATATGGGAGTCGGTGGGAAAATGAGGTAAAAATAAATAGATATTATAAGACATCGAAAGTGTTTTTTAACCTTGCATACATATCATCCTGTTGTTTGGGACTTCAAAAAGTGAAATTTAACCGTTCTCAACCCACCATATGGGCTCTTTAATAAAATTTCATCAGATCACATTCAGATCATTACATCAGATATTAACAGTAAATGTATTATTTTTAATAAATGTTATTAGTTAATGAGTACATCCAAAACACACTCTTTGTACAAATAAAGTAATAACAAAAATCTCAAGTTTGCTTCAGACAATGCATTTTTAAATAAATAATTAGTGAATATATAGAATAAATATTATATATATTTATGAATTTGATAATTTACCTCTCCCTTTCATTGAGCACATGTTTGCTGATAGACTCCATCCACACACTCTTTTGATTTGCTGTCATATCTGACTGATTTGCATCTCATAAAGCCCAAAGTACACGCTTAAACAATACTCGTTTTGGTAATACTTTAGGTCACAAATCACGATATTAACAAACCATTAACTAATAGTACTAGCTTAATAAACTACTGATTAGCTGTTTATTATTAGTCAGAATGTAGAAGTTGAGTTTAGGTTTCGGGTAGGATTAAGGATGCAGAATAAGATCATATACTTTCTATCTACTAACTAGACGGATACAAAGTTAGCATTAGCTCTACTGTAAAATATTTGGGTGCCATTTTAGACAACAATTAAAATTTTGAAAACCATATCTCCCTTATCACAAAAACTGCATTCTTTCATCTGAGAAATATTGCTAAGCTACGGAGTATGCTATCCATCTCAGATGCAGAAAAGCTAGTTCATGCTTTTATGACTTCTAGGTTGGATTACTGTAATGCTCTGTTCACTGGTTGCCCAGCCTCCTCTATTTACAAATTTTAGCTAGTACAAAATGCAGCTGCCAGAGTTCTTACCAGGTCTAGAAAATATGATCATATCACCCCAATTTTATCCTCCTTACACTGGCTGCCTGTTAAGTTTCTGATTGATTTTAAAATATGACTTCTTACCTATAAAGCATTAAATAATCTAGCTCCTGTTTATCTAACCAACCTTCTGTCTCGCTACAATCCAACCCGCTCTTTAAGATCTCAAAAACTCAGGGCTTCTGGTAGTACCTAGAACAGCAAAGTCAAGTAAAGGAGGTCGAGCCTTCTCATTTATGGCTCCTAAACTCTGGAATAGCCTTCCTGATAATGTCCGAGACTCAGACACACTCTCACAGTTTAAATCTTTTTGGTAAAGCATACACTCAATACATCACATAGCAGTATGATGCATGAATGTGCTCCACGCATCTCGTTTTTATACACTATGAACAGCAGCTACGCTAATTATTCTCTTTATTCTCTATTTTCACCTGGGGATGCGCCACTGGCTTGCATGGTTCGGGACCTGTAGAGCGGCGCATCCATGAATTTGCTCTTCAGTGTTTGGACTCTCAGTAGTGAATAATAAACCACACTGAACTGAACTGAACTCCAACACTAAAAACTGGACTGACACTGTTTCAAATTACTATAACAATCTATGTGAAGCTGCTTTGGCACAATCTACAGTACATTGTAAAAGCGCTATACAAATAAAGGTGAATTGAATTGAATTGAATTAATGAACAGTTAATATCTTCAAATCTTCACAGGTAATAAGTCAATAGTTAATTGCAAGAGTGACCTAAACTAAAGTGTTACCATATTTTGATCTTCACTATGTCCCATCTGGTATGGACCGCTTATCTCCTGAACTGCATCACATATATATAAAATTCCTGTTACTGTACTCTGTGTATCCTGTTATGATTTAATTTGACTCCTGCGCTGATTGTCAGCCACATCAACCCCCTCCATTGCTCCTGCTAGACTCGGAGCCTGAAGTGTTGAGCGCCGCTGCTGCGTCTGTCAATCTTCATCCAGCAAGGGAGAAACTGGAGTGTGTGTGTTTAAATACATAGTCAGAAACTCCACACAACACATCGCCACTGAACCGCCTAATGTTTGCTAAACTGATTATGAAAAGGTCGAAAACTCAATAAATCAGTGCTGTACGTGACACTGATATTAATGAATTCTGCTTTTTAATTGCACTCTCATGAAATGTTTGTGGTTGTTTGAAAAAAATAAAAAAATAAAAAATAATAAAACAGCACCAAAAACAGGGTTGTATAGTTTCACCCTTAAAGGAGCGCTCTACTTTTTTCTTTTTGAAAATAGGTGAATTTTCTAAGTCCCCTAAAATTAAACGGTACTTTTTGGTTATTTTTGCACATTTAGTTGAATACAAGTTACATTGCAACATGCCAAACAATTCTCTTCACATTCTCCTGACTACTTTTCAAGTAAATGACAACTTACACTAATCCTAATCCTAACCTTACGGTATACTAATACTCTAATGAGAATTAGTTGCCATGTAGTTGTAATTTAACTTGTAATCCAGACAATGTGTTAAATGGACGATCAAAATCAGAAGTGATTGCAGTTAAACAGTTGGGATTTATTAGATAATAATAACTTCATTAGAAATTAGTTATGAAAACTGTTGTGTATGAAAAAAAAAACTTCTCTCATTACAGTTTAACAGGAGGGTTAGCTCTGAAAATGAGTGAAAGTTTTAAGGGTTTGGATAAATATGAGGACGATAGTAATTAATAACATACATTTTTACATTTTTGGGTGAACTAACCCATTAATGGACCGTTTATTGGGTTTTCATGAGGTCACAACTCCTGCTTTATCTTCTCATCAAAAATTAATAAACTGACACCATACTTCCCACAAAACAATGGTCAAATGTTGTAAAAAAGCACACTCAAAAATTTAAAACTTCTCTCCATTAAACAAAAATATTATTAATAATTATTCTGACTTCAACTATACTGTATATATCAGTTTAGCATTATATTAGAGAGCTACTGCATTTATCTTCCATTTGTTATTATAAAGGCCAAAAAAAAAAATACAATGATGGACAGTACACTCTTAAAAAAAAAAAGGTTCTTCAGTGGTTCTTCAGTAGTTATTTTACTGTGGTTGAGGTGCTATTTAGCACTTTTACTGTGTAAAGAACCTAAAAAGCACCATAAAAGTTCTTCAGTGGTTCTTCAGTGGTTCTTTAAGGTGGTTAAGGTGCTATATAGCACTTTTCCTGTGTAAAGAACCTTTAAAGCACCATAAAGTGCCATATAGCACCACTACTACTGGTAAGCACTTGTTTTTATAGCTAATTCTCATAACTCTTTATTTGCGGAAAGGGTAAAGTAACATTAAGAGCACCTTAAAATATAGGTGCTATATAGCACCATTTGACAAAAGTACTATATAGCACCTATTTTTTTTAGGTGCTGTATAGCACCAAAAAGGTTCCCCCCTCATTACGAGCCAAAGAACCAGTTTTGGTGCTATTTAGCACCTTTTTTTTAGAGTGCATGTGAACTCTTTACCATGAAAAATGAATTTAAAGTGGTTAGATAATTATTAAAGTTATTAGATTATTATTAAATAAAAATAATAATAATATCACAAATTCAACATCTCTATTACTCACTGGAGAAGAGTTTTTTCCAACTGAACAGGACAGAACTGCTCAACCATTCATTTTCTGCTTAACTAAGTAAGTAAGTGAGGGAGGAAGGAAGGAAGGAAGAAAGGAAGAAAGGAAGGAAGGAAGGAAGAAAGGAAGGAAGGAAGGAGAGAAGGATAGAGCGTTGACAATCTGTAGATAAGAGGTGCCCAAACTCAGTGCTAGAGGGTCTGTGTTCTGCAGATTTTAGCTTTAGTTTGACTCAACACACCTGCACGGATGTCACTAGAGAGCCTTATAAAGCCACGGCCACACTGCACTTTTCGCACCTTAGACTTCCATTCATACGGATGCGAATGAAACAGACCAGAAACGCAAGCTTGTGCGACAAGTTTCGCATTTTGCAGCACTGCAAAGTTTAAGCATGGTAAGGTCAAGTTGTCTGAGATCAGTAGAAGATCAAAACATGACTTCTTTGTAGAGGAATGGAGCAATTGCTTGCTTTTTTAATGTCTGATTATCTTGTTTAATCCCGTGAAGAAATTTGCATGCTTAAACTCTAGTGTGACGCGGTTTAAGAGGTTGATTAGCTAGCCCAGGTATATTTGATTGAGGTTGTAACTAAACTTTGCAGGGCACCGGCCCTCAAGGATTGAGTTTGGACACCCCTTGTGTATGATGGTTAGGCTTCAGAAAACTACTAATGTGCTAAAAACGTGAAAAATAAATAATGGGCTAAATAAATAACATGATAAATTTTTTTTTTAAAAAAGGTACTGTAAAAAGCAATTGGTTGACTTTACATAAAAAAGTGGGTAAACTTCTTTCTTTAAAAGAGATTAGTTGACTTTACTTACTAAGCCTGGTTTATGCTTCTGCGTTGAGTGATCGGTGTGACCCACGGCACATGTCTTGTGTGTTGCCGTGCATTTAAACTTCTGCTCACCGTTTGTGTTTTGCTAATAACACTTGTGGAACGCTAGCTGGAACGCTAGTTCCTCTGTGTCGAGTTTCTTCGCTGGCATTCTGCTTTTTCTAAACTCTACCTAATCTACAAGTTGCAACCTTGCTCATTTTGATTCTGGAACCGGCGAACTTGCAACAACTTTAATCATAAGGTAAACACAAAACAAAAGCTAATTCACGCAACTCTACACTTGTAAACACTCGCTCCAACGGGTTTGCGAGGCTCTCTGTCCCGTCCACACTCGTCAGTGCTACCAAGCCAACCAATCTCAGCGCTTGTGCTACATGTCTTTGCAACGTATAGCTACATTTTTTGAGAGGTGTGCATCGGCGACGGCCATGGCGAGGGCTATGCGATCACGTGAAGGCTGCACCAGCAGCCTTGAGAAATGAGGAAACACCTTGCCTTAAAATTAAATACATTTTACAGTAATTGAAAAAAAAAAGTATGTCAACTTAACAGTTTCAAGTGGAAAACTGTCAAAAATCAAGTGTTTATTCAGCTAATTATTATATTTTTATTGAATGTTCCATGAACTCAAGTCTTTAATGAGATATTATTCTACAGTATTAATATTCCGCTTATACAATATAAAGACAAAATGACAAAATGTTTTTATTTTAAAGTCATCAAAAATCAACAAATACACTTAAAATAGTATTGCAGTTATTTCATGTAAAATAAACACAATATTTGAAAAATCGATGTTTACTCACCTTTTAGTATACAGTATAAGTAAAGCTAAATAATTTATTTTAAATTAACGGGCTTACCTAAGTAAAGAAACTGATCTCTTTTACAGTGAGGAACCCTAAACTCTAACGATGAATTATACTTTTAGAAAAGTATGGTTATAAATTAAATTGTTGCTTTTTTCTACATTATGTGGTGTGGCAAATCTGTGGAGTGGTTTCATTACACACCCTCTAAAGGTATAGTTTAACCAAAAAAGCCCTCAACTTGTTCCAAACCTTTGTTTAATCTACCGAATGAATGAATGAATGAATGAATGAATGAATGAATGAATGGACGAACATCACTCATTTAACCTATAGTGGAAAGTAAAAGAGTCAAAAAACTAAATGGGAGACAGCCATTCACCTGTAGATGCATTAAACTCTGTGTCATGCCAGAGCTTTTCCATAACAGATCAAACAGTGAAGTTTCAAAGCGACTTTTTAACAAATAAAACAGAATGTCCCTTCGTCTCTAATCACATTTGACTGCCTTTTCAATTTTACATGAGCCGTGGCTACTGCTCACTTCCAGAGGCTCCGTGGAGCTGAGCGTGTTCTCAGAAGCGTAATTACTATAATGAAAAACAATGTCCTCAATGGAGACAGGCAGCAAATGTGCTGGAGACTGAGCTGGAATTGTTTTGGATCTGTGAAAGAAAGTGGTCTGATTGAATCCAGGGTTATTATCACACACTACACCAATCCAGATGAAATAATAACAATCAAAAAAACAAAAACAAAGACAAAGACAAAATAGTTAGACAGACAGACAGCCAGCCAGACAGATTAATAATAATAATAATAATAATAATAATAATAATAATAATATATACACATACATAGATATACATACAATCAATCAATCATACAATCAATCAATCAATCAATCAATCAATCAATCAAACAAACAAACAAACAAACAAACAAACAAATAAATAAATAACCTGTAAATCCCAAAAAGCTAAAATAACTGAAATTAACTAATAATTAACAAGACTTAGAATCAGTTTCATAGACATCAAGCGGTCACTTCACTGCAATTCGCATGAGTGTGTGTGGGAGAAAATGTCCCATCTCCAGATGGCGATGTGGCATATGATGCCAGTAAGGTTAATGATACTGACAAAAATGGACATGCTGTAGATGAAATCGCAAAAGCTGAAGGGAGAGAGCAGAACACTCTGTATTCTCATATGAACATGAACTTTCATGTAACTTTTGTACACTCATTTGGCTGCATATACTGAACAAAATGTGCAGAGGACTAGCATGCCTAGCTTAAAAAACACTGAGAATAAAATGTTTGAAACAAGGGTAATTTATGTGTGAGCAAAACAACCTTAGGATACATTTTGTCTATCCTTATATTGATTTTTTTAGATGTTTATTTTTAAAAGTTTTAGTTTTAAAAATCAAAGTGCATAAAAAACGGACTTTGTCTCATCACTGCACAAATCAAACTCGATTCATAATAAATTTTGTCAGTTTATAGTCTTCATTGACTACTTTGACCCTCAGGGCATGTTCACACCTGGTATTAAAGTGGTAGTTCACCTATAAATAAAAGTTCTGTTATTATTAAAGGCCAGCTTATACTTCTGTGTTGAGTCCACACATAAAATCTTACCAAAGACATACCATTCGATGTACCCTGCATGACCCGCATCTCTCAAAAATGCAACTACATGACATCGCAACATGGAGCGTAAGATCTCTGATTGGTCACCTTGGTAGTGGTGATGTCTGTAGACGGGGCTTTGAACCATGCAAGAGGCTGGTAGTTGAAGTGTTTAAGTGTCAAGTCCCGTTTAGTTCCAAATGAAAACTAGTTTTGGGTTTGATTTATGATTAAAGTTCCCGTAACATTCCTCCTTGAATGAGTGCGTGTTTGAGCAGTGCACTGAAAAAATTGTTTCTGCAAAATTGTTGCAAACAATTTATATGGGTTGAATTTAAAAAGTAAAACTAACTAGACTCAAAAAACAAACAAACAAAAGGCTAGATTGAAAACAGAAATTAGAATCTCTTAAAGGCTTTGTCCAACCCTTTCCAATCATTATCCCTCTGGCGGGCCAAATCAAAGGATACAAAGGGCCAACTTTGGCCCACGGGCCCTAGTTTGGCCATCTCTGCTTTAAAGAAATAGTTTAACTAAAAAAAGAAAACTTTTCATAATTTATTCACCCTCAACTTGCTCCAAACCTTTCTTTCATCTACTAAATAAATGTCTAAATGAATGAATGAATGAAAGTTCTGTTATATTGAAAGCAAGTTTATACTTCTATGTTGAGTCCACATATAATGTCTTTGCACATACTGTACCATTCGATCTACCCTGCATGACCCGCATCTCTCAAAAATGCGACTACATGACATCGCAACATGGAGCACAAGATCTCTGATTGGTCACCTTGGTAGTGGTGATATAGGCGGGGCTTTGAACCCTGCAAAAGGCTGGTGGTTGAAGTGTTTAAGAAGTCTCAAGTCCCGTTTAGTTCCAAATGAAAACTAGTTTTGGGTTTGATTTATGATTAAAGTTGTTGAATGTGCACTAAAAAAATATTTTTAATTTTATTATATAATTTAAAATTTTTAAATATTATTTTTTTGCAAACAATTTATATGGGTTGAATTTAAACAAACAAAAATTGATTTAGTAATTTTTCTTTAACTTAATTTGTTTGTTTAAATTCAACCCAAATAAATTGTTAACCACAAATTAACTTATTAACTTAAATTATTAAATGGGCAACACGGTGGCGCAGTAGATAGTGCTGTTGCCTCACAGCAAGCAGGTCGCTGGTTTGAGCCTCGGCTGGGGTCAGTTGGCATTTCTGTGTGGAGTTTGCATGTTCTTCCCGTGTTCGCATGGGTTTCCACCGGGTGTTCCGGTTTCCCCCACAGTCCGTACAGGTGAATTGGGTAAGCTAAATTATCCGTAGTGTACATGTGTAAATGAGAATGTATGGATGTTTCCCAGAGACGGGTTGCAGCTGGAAGGGCATCCACTACGTAAAAACAAATGCTGGATAAGTTGGCGGTTCATTCCGCTGTGGCAACCCCAGATTAATAAAGGGACAAAGCCAAAAAGAAAATGAATGAATGAATGAATAAATTATTAAACCCAAGGATTCATCTTTGAATAATATTTTTCAGTATAGCACTGCACACATTTCTGCATGCATTTCTGGCAAAAAATCTCAAAATACCAGCAAAGAAACTCGACACAGTGAAACACAGAAACTACAGTGTCTATTAGTGGTTTGGAAGTGTGATTTCAGAAAGCAAAGAAAGAACATCATCATAACACAAATTTCTCTTTCATCATCTGTCGAGAGCAAGGTCCTCAACACCTTCAAAGTTCAGAAAAATAACAACAACAAAAAAACACCTCAAAAAACAGTCCCTATACCTTTAGTGGTTCAATCAGAATATTATTAAGCTACAAGAATACATTTTTGCGCATTAAACAAAAATAAAGATTTAAATCAACAGTCTTCCCCTCAGTGTCAGTATATTGTTCAATTAATGAGTACTGCGCAGTGATGTTTACCCCTTGGATGCGCACATGCTACTTTCACTGATTGAAACGAAGCACAGGCACGTCTGAGGTAATACATAAGAGCAGGGGCAGACTGGGACCCAATTTCAGGCCAGGAAATCCCATACTCACCCAGGCCATCCCTTGGTAAATGAACTTGGCAAATAGAAGAGTATAAAGAGTGTGACTCTTCACGGTATGTCAAACATTTCCTAATGTATTCTGTCTTTGCTGAAGAAGATGGGAAGGGCTTGATGGGCTTCATGTGGATGGTGATGAAAAAGGTGATCTAGATCCTTAAGCTAGGGCTGTGCAATATAAATAAAGGCTTTCTCTTCAAGGCTTTGCCCTTTCTTCCCTTTTCTATGCCCCCAATTTCCCTAACATTTATCTTTCTTTCTCTTCCATAAGTCTTATAAACTTAGTTAAATTTTAACGACCTATGCGCAGAGTCTAAAGCGCACGTCGCAAAAGCATTAAGGGCCTGTCTGAATCCACTTTTGCTATTTTAAGGACAGACAAATATGGTTTGCGTCATGGCGCATGGTCTAAAAGAGCTGTCCTGATTCTCTTCATGAGTTATGGGTGTGTTTTGAGCATAATGTGCATTAAACCAATCAAAATAGCAACTCGCCAACAATGCGCCTTAACACACCTCCTTTCTAGACCGGAACACCCAAGAGTCCAAACAGTGGCCCAAATAGATTTACTATTTAAACAACGTGACGTAAAACAAGAAAATTAAGGTTGTGCTGGTCTGAAAATAGCAACACATCACAGCAAACACGTCTTGCGTCTTATTACGCTGGGTGTATGATAGGGCCCAAAGAACATAAGTGACACATGGCATGAGTAGATTTGGAAACAAGTCTACAATCATTGAAAATAGTATACTACACAATGCTAAGACCAGTAATATTTAATGGCAGTTTAGTGTACAATTTGGCATCAGCATCTTGCAGCTTAAAAAATGAGATGGAATAAAATATCAGTCCTAAAGAGCAGGATGAGGAGCCTTCAGCACATGATCAGTCTCAGTGCTGCAGGGGAAAGCAGAGGAACTTTAGAAATATAAAACACCTAAAGACTGTACTAGTGTTCACTAAGAGGGTAAATGGAGTAGGGTAGGACTTTCTGTATGAAATTTGTACAAAATGTATGCTAAAATGAAATAGAAAGTCTGTTTAATGGTGAAAGATTGATCAAATAGGCATATTGATTGAAGGTATTTTGTATTTTCAAAATAAAAATAAAAACACTGTATTTTAATTTGATACATTTCTGGCTGCTGAATTTTGTAGTTTATTTTGATACATGTAAACCTCAGGTATTTTGTATTTTATATCAAAATACATTTTAATGTATTTTTGCCCATCCCTGAGTACCAGTCCTAATAGGTTTAACCTTTCCCCCCTTCCAAAATAAATACAGATTCAACTGCAAATTAGATTTTTTAAATATGCTATGACTGCTTTATTTTCATTCTTCATTCTCATTGTGTGTAAAAACTTTTTTTGCGTTTAATATTATCATTTGGATCATATTATATGTGCTGATCATTCTTTTTATGTGATTAATTCATGATCCTTTACATAATGCTTTTCCCCCCCAAAGATATATACATTAATTTCTTTTGATTATTTAAAATACATGTAAAACAAATTTTATAAAAATGGCAGCAAGGTGGCTAAGTGGTTAGTATAGTTGCCTCACAGCAAGAAGGTCCCAACCCATGATAAAGCAGGAAGTAACCAGAAGGAAAGTGAGTTAGTGAGAGTTTAAAAAACAAAACAAAAGCATTCATACACATATATTAAAACTGTCAATCAAAATAAAGTGTGTAGGCTTAATAGGTTGTTTGTAATAAACTAAATCAATTATCTATAATTTCATTAGTTAATTAGTCTATCCGTAATGCGTGTTGAACTGATCTGGTTCTTTTAATAAGATTTTTCTACAGTATAATTATTGCTCTAGCATTTACAGTAATATGCTATGTTCACACCAAACGCAGAGCACTGTGTAACTCACTTTAGTTTACTCATGGAATGTTTGATTTTCCGCTTGAGATGAATTTTCTTTAACTTGAGTGAAAGAGGCGAATTTCCTTTGTACCGATTTTCTATAGAGACCTGAACACTTAATAATTACTTAATTTGTATTTATTGTATTTGTATTGTGTGTGGGGTGCCACGGTGGCGTAGTGAGTAGCACGTTCGCCTCACAGCAAGAAGGTCGCTGGTTGGAGCCCCGGCTGGGTCAGTTGGCATTTCTGTGTGGAGTTTGCATGTTCTCCCCGTGGTTGCGTGGGTTTCCTCCGGGTGCTCCGGTTTCCCCCACAAGTCCAAAGACATGTGGTACAGGTGAATTGGGTAGGCTAAATTGTCCGTAGTGTATGAGTGTGAAGGTGTGTGTATGAATGTTTCCCAGAGATGGGTTGCGGCTGGAAGGGCATCCGCTGCGTAAAAAAATATGCTGGGTAAGTTGGCGGTTGATTCTGCTGTGGCGACCCCGGATTAATAAAGGGACTAAGCCGACAAGAAAATGAATGAATGTATTGTGTGTGAATACTTAATATATGTGTGAACCCAGTATTAGATTGAAACATCAGAAATGTAAGTTCGTATCCACCCACAGATCCTCCCTCATAAGAGAAGTTGTTGAAAGTACAAGATACAATAAAACTGATGCCATGACTGTAAAAAAAGTTGACTTAACTTAAAATTGTAAGGCAACAGGCTGCACAGCTTTTTTTGAGTTGATTCAACTTTTAACCCAAGTACACTCAAAAATTATTTTTGCTGCTACTTATTAAAAAAAAGGCTGAATCAACACAATTCTTGCAACAACTTAATTGTTTTATGTTTAGTCCACTTCAATGTGTAAAAATAATAAAGTTATCTCTATCGATTTGTGTTGGGACAACATAAAGAAATTGTGTGCAACCCCATTTCTTTTCTTTTTTTTTTTACTGTGTACTGCATTTGATTCTATTTAAGTTGAGTCAACTCAAAAAAAAAAACCTCTGCAACAAGTTGCCATGCATTTTTTAGTTTTAAGTTTGTTTTTTACTATATGTACAAGTGAGTAGCACGTTCGCCTCACAGCAAGAAGGTCGCTGGTTCGAGTCTCGGCTGGGTCAGTTGGCATTTCTGTGTAAAGTTTGCATGTTCTCCCCGTGCTCACGTGGGTTTCCTCCGGGTGCTCCGATTTGCCCCACAAGTCCAAAGACATGCAGTATAGGTGGATTGGGTAGGCTAAATTGTCCGTAATGTATGAGTGTGAATGAGTGTGTATGGATGTTTCCCAGAAATGGGTTGCAGCTGGAAGGGCATTCGCTGCGTAAAACAAATGCAGGATAAGTTGGCAGTTCATTCCGCTGTGGCGACCCCAGATTAATAAAGGGACTAAGCCGAAAAGAAAATGAATGAATGAACAAGTGGTGAGGAAGTTGAAATTCATATATGATATTAAACACAATTTTCTGAGTCTGAGTCGCAGCAAACTAATCAAAACAGACTGTGTCAATAATCTGAGCAATCAGAGTAGAGTAGCTCTCAGAAGGAACGGCTTAGAGAGACACAATCCTTAAACCATTGCAGAAACTTTAGGAAAAAAGCTAATGCTTCAGCATACAGTATATTAAAAGAAAATTAATATTAAATTAATATTCAAATTACTGTTCATGCAGAAATCTGAGTAATACTCATAATGCAAACCTGAATAACAATATCCAGAACTGCTCGTGTTCTCCATACAGTACCTTTCCCAAGGTTTAGACCTCACTATCAATTAGGAAAGATGTCAAGGTGGAAAGATCAAAAGTCATCCTACAGGTGTAAGGGTACTACATCTTTTCCCGGAGACCATAAATTATTCACTTTTCAGACAGTATCAATTTATAATGTTTTTGTACATTTTCATGATATAATAAATCAGCTGGACTGGGTCCAGGAGTGTGAGTCACTGTTACAGAAACTGCAGAAATAAGCAATATGGTCTAAAGTCTGCCAAAAGAACAAATGCGACATCTTTGCATGATTGCATTAACAGTAAACAGCCAGTAAATGAACAAATGTTTCTGAAGAAGCTGGAGGGGACTAAGGTGTCAGGAAATCCATTTATTTAAACCACAGCCTTTTTTTCCTGTAATCATTCATGCTTAACAGTTTCATCATTTATTTTGCTAGCTTATCGTAAATATTTTTTGCTAACATTTATTTAGACTTTACATCTTCACCCTTGTCCCTGATGGAGACTACAAGTCATAATAAAAAAAAAAATAAAAAAAATAAAAAAATAAATAAATAAATAAAGAAATTAATAAAATCCTAATTCGGTCACCTATTTTTTTCTTTTCAAATGTAAATGTATTTTAATTTTTAGAGCACTGTCGCTTCACAGCAAGATGGTTGCTGGTTCAAGCCTCGGCTGGGTCAGTTGGCATTTTTGTGTGGAGTTTGCATGTGTTCCCCACAAGTCCAAAGACATGGGCTATAGGTGAACTGGGTGAGCTAAATTGTCCGTAGTGTATGTGTATGCATGAGAGTGTGTGGGTGTTTCCCAGTGATCGATTGCAGCTGTAATAAGATAGATGCGGGATAAGTTGGTGGTTCATTGTGCTGTGGCGACCCCGGATTAATAAAGGGACGAAGCCGAAAAGAAAATGAATGAATGTAATTTTTAGCAAACAACCTGAGTGAAGAGTGAAATTAAGCAAATTAGAATTCCATGCATCTTGGTTAAGCTATTATTTGGTTACCTTATATAAATAAATATTAATGTTATACGTAATTGACATTTCAAGTTTTACAAAATGCTAATAAAATCCCGGGCACCACAGTGGCGTAGTGAGTAGCACGTTCGCCTCACAGCAAGAATACCACTCACTGGTTGGAGCCCCGGCTGGGTCAGTTGGCATTTCTGTGTGGAGTTTGCATGTTCTTCCCGTGGTTGCGTGGGTTTCCTCCGGGTGCTTCGGTTTCCCCCACAAGTCCAAAGACATGTGGTACAGGTGAATTGGGTAGGCTAAATTGTCCGTAGTGTATGAGCGTGGATGGATGTTTCCCAGAGATGGGTTGCAGCTGGAAGGGTATCTGCTGCTTAAAAAACATGCTGGATAAGTTGGCGGTTCATTCCGCTGTGGCGACCCTGGATTAATAAAGGGACTAAGCCGATAAGAAAATGAATGAATAATAAAATCCCTCAAACAATGCATGATTGAGATTATATATATATAAACATACACACTTTCAATGTCAAATTCAATATGTCCACTGCTTCCGATGTTAATGCATAAAAATATGAAATATGATGACGTTGTCACACAATAAAGAGCTTCTCAACTATACTTTTGCTACGGATGAACAGAAAGGGTCATCCTTTTGGCTTCATCTGGACAAACTGCATGTCACATTAGAACAACGTATTATCTATTATCTAAGTCAGTGAAAAGAAGATATATCCAGCTGCAGCACAGAAATAAAAAAATATGGACCAATTGCTGGCCTTTTAAAATGTCTGATCATCTCGTTTAATACCGCCCCTTTTCACAGCGCCATAATCTAGTGTGATCGCAGCATTAGTATGGTGATAGAATTTATATAGATAATATTTATTATCAATTTTTATTGATATTCATTATAAGCAATATAATAAACGCAATTTTTTTCACTGTATTTTATGAGATATTTCTTTTTTATCTATTGCATTGTATTAACATCTACACCTACCCTAATCCTAAACATAACCCTTACAGTAATGAAAAAAAAAAGTATTTATTGTTGTACAGCATCATAAAAATTATGCTTTACATACACATTGTCAGTACACTGTTTTTTATGGTAACATCAGTGGTTACTTTTAAAAATACAGTAGAAACCGTAAAATAATTTTCTAAATTTTACAGTAAACTACCGTAAATCACACAACTACTAAATGCCATCATGATAACACACATATTTTAAACACTATATTATTAATTATTAATAATTATTAAACACAACATACTGTATATCATAAAACTCTCATTTACATCACTGAAGAGAAAGAAAACTAAAAAGAACCATTGTTATTAAAAGGCATTTAAAGTGAGGTGTCATGCAGGGAATTCTGAGAAAGTTAATTTATGGTTATAAACGTATATACTAAGGAAATGTGCTGTTAACCAGGTCAAAGATTTTTACTGTAGCATTTTTATGTTTTTTTACCATCGAATTTACCGTCATTTTCTAGCCATAAGTAACCTCCTCACGAAGAAAATCCCTCCGACCTGGCTTTTAATGGTCTGGATTGAGCTGGATATTATTGGTGAAAAATGAAAAGTTATGCTGTGGTCACACTAGAGTTTGAGTATGCGAAATTCTGTCATATGGTGCTGCGAAAAGGGGCAGGATTAAACGATTATCAGACACTTATAAAAAGTGAGCGTTTGGTCTGTATTTAAAATTTCTGACCAGAGAGGTGGTGTTTTGTTTGTTGATTGGTCTCACGCAGGCACGTGATACGATTTCGCAGGTCAGAGTCAGTGGTGTAGTCCTAAAAAAAAGGTGGTATACCATTACCCACTCAACCCAAATTTTAAATAAAAGTAGGCAATGTTTATTTGATTCATTAGCAATATATATTTAACATCAGTTACCTGTAACTACTGACTTTCACAGAAGAAAAAAAACAAATACTATGGAAGTCAATGGTTCCAGCTATCTTCAAAATATCTTCTTTTATGTGAAGGAAAAAAAAACATACCGTTTTGGAACAAGTAAAGGTTGAGTAAATTATGACAATTTTCATTTTTTGGGTGTACTATCCATTGGTGTACTATCCACTATCCTGGGTGTACTGTTTATTTTAAAGCGAGATGCTAATAGTTTAATCCTATGCAATGATTTATGCTTAGCTAATAGTGTCCGCAGCAGACCCAGAGACTGGCTGAATATATTAAGCTGTGGTAAAACCTGGGTAAAACGCTCTGGTTACTGAAGTAACCCTCGTTCCCCGAGGGGGGGGAACGGAAATGCTATGTGGAAAAATTCCACTATGGGGATTTCGTTCAGAAAGCCAATTATCTGAAAGAGTGTATAAACGAGCCAATGAAATGCCAATGAGTTGGCAGCTTCAGCTTGCGCAGCTGATGCTCGTTGCAATCAATTTGGCAATAAAAGCACAGCGATAGCAGAGCTGAGCATCCATTTTGAGCTGAAGAGACTTTCACCCCAGCAGCTAAGGGGCATTCATTGTGGCGACGGAACATAGCATTTCCGTTCCCCCCCTCGGGGAACGAGGGTTACTTCAGTAACTAGAGCGTTCCCCTTCGGGAGGGGGAACTTCAATGCTATGTGGAAAAATTCCACTATGGGGAAATGTATGGAAAACGCCACTATAAACGGACCTTACCTCGCCCCCGATGAGAGGTTAGCCAAGCTGAGTAGAGCGTGAGCGCACCTGCATCACCGCGGTCTTCCAACGTGTTCCCTGGCCCTTACTTATTCCACTTCAACAGAAGATTTACGGATTTAGATATATTTTTCGGGAGTCGCAAGACATCTAGTAATTTCTAGGAATTGATACGACAGTACGTTGGGAAGCGTGCAGTCCCGATAGGGAGGACGCTGCGGAGGCCACCTGCTGCCCGAGTGGGGAGACTGGTGGCAAGAGAACATAAGGACTAGCCCTGAAAAGGGGGAGTACACATATGAATATAAGATGGTTAGCGGTGAGGGAAGACACGGGTCCTGCCTGTAAAGGGGGACAGCATCGTGGCTAAATACGCATATGGGATCACCAGTGGGGATCGCACATAGCAGGCACCTATACCCAGAACGCAGGCTGACCAGCGGGCAGACCTACAACGTAACGGGCCAGCGTCTGACTCCTCCGCTGAGTCAGATGCTGGGGGCCTCGGAGGAATCTCTGCAGGGCTCACCTAAGCGGGGAACTTGACTGACAGAGTAAAAAGGCGCACGTACCTCCGTGTTATGGAGAATGGTGCAGCAAGCGTGTTACAACACCTCACCGAGTGTTTCCCCAATCACCAAAGGTTACCTAATACCCTTGAGGAAACCGGCTCCACTCGCAGATTGTAGAATCTTGCAAATGTGTTAGGTGTCGCCCAGCCCGCAGCTCTACAGATGTCTGTTAGATAGGCGCCGCGTGCACGCGCCCAAGAGGAAGCGATGCTCCGAGTGGAGTGCGCTCGCACCCCCGGGGGACACGGCTCACCCTGGCTTTGGTAAGCGAGGGAGATGGCATCCACTATCCAGTGGGCCAACCTCACTTCCCTTCTGCCGACCATCATAACAGACGAAGAGCTGCTCAGATATCTAAAGCTCTGAGTGCGTTCCATGTAATTCGCAAAGCGTGAACTGGACACTGCAAATAAAGGGCTGGGTCTGCCTCCTCCGTGGGCAGCGCTTGCAGGCTCACTACCTGATCCTTAAACTACGTGGTATGAACCTTGGGCACATAGCCGGGCCGGGGTCTCAGGACTTGCGCATGCCCCGAGGCCAGCTGTGGGCCAGTGCATCCGTGCCGAGGGAGCCCTCGGTCAGGGAAAAAAACAACTGGCAATGAGCGTTCTCGGAGGAAGCAAACAGATCGATCTGGGCATCCCCGAAGTGCACCCATATCAGCTGGACCGCGGGGTGGAGTCTCCATTCTCCTGGACATAGAGGCTGCCGTGAGAGCGCATCTGCACGGTTAAGCTCACCTAGAATGTGAATGGCGCGCAGCGATTTCAGCCGCGGATGATTCTAGAGGAGCAGACGGCGGGCGAGCTGAGACATGCGGCGAGAGCGGATACCCCCCATGTGGTTGATATACGCTACCGCCGCCGTGCTGTCCGTCCTGACCAGCACGTGTTGTCGCTCCAGCACCGGAGAAAAACGGCGGAGAGCGAGAAACACTGCCAGCAGCTCTAGGCGATTGATGTGCCAATGCAGCTGAATACCTACCCACAGGCTCGCTGCTGCATGCCCGCAACACACGGCCCCCCAGCCCGTGCTGGAGGCATCTGTCGAAACAACAACATGCCTGGACGCCTGTTCCAGAGGCACACCGGCCTGTAGAACGAGGGGCTGTTCCAAGGGCTGAGGGCGCGGCGACACAGCGTAGTGGCAGTCAACCGGTGTGTGCCCACGTGCCATGCGTGTCTGGGGACTTGATCGTGAAGCCAGTGCTGAAGTGGTCTCATATGGAGTAATCCGAGCGGCGTGACGGCGGCTGCGGATGCCATATGCCCCAGGAGCCTCTGAAAAAAATTCAGGTGGACCACAATTTTGCTGTCGAACTCTCTCAGACAGTTCAACATTAGCCGAGTGCGCTCCTCGGAGAGGCGCACTGACATGGTGATCGAGTCTAGCTCCAACCCGAGAAAAAAGATCCTCTGCATGGGGGTGAGTTTGCTCTTTTCTCGGTTGACCTGAAACCCCAATAGGTCGAGGTGCCGGAGCACCTTGTCCCTGTGCATAATCAACTGCTCCCTTGAGTGGGCTAAAATCATCCAGTAGTCGAGAAAATTTGAGTATGCAGATGCCCGCGAGCCGCAGGGGCGCTAGGGCACCCTCCGCGAGCTTGGTGAAGACCCGCAGAGACAAGGAGAGCCCGAAGGGGAGGACCTTGTACTGCCAAGCTCGACCCTCAACGCGAACCACAGAGACTGACGGTGGCGTGGAAGAATAGAGACATGAAGTACACGTCCTTCAGGTTTATTGCTGCAGACCAATCCTGAGGACGAACGCACTGGAGGATGCGCCTCTGCGTGAGCATCTTGAACGGGAGCCTATGAAGACAGCGTCGCAGATCTAGGATTGGCCGTAACCCACCGCTCTTTAGGCACGATGAAGTACGGGCTGTAAAACCCGCTCTCCATCTCTGCTGGAGGGACCGGCTGTATTGCATCCTCTCATTGGACAGCAATATCCTCTCGCAAGGCAGGGGCCGCCAGGGGCTGACCCTGGTTTTTTTATACATACCCGTGAACTTGGGAGGCCGCTTTGCGAATTGAATCGCATAGCCGAGTCTGATTGTACGTATGAGCCACCGCGAAGGGCCGGCCCGCGCTAACCAGGCAGGCAGAGCCCTCGCTAATGGCTGCATCGCTACAATCGATGATGTACCTGCAGTGGGGCAGCGCGGATTGGGAGTGCTGATCCAGGACGCGCTGGGGTCCCGCGGAAGAGCTGGAGGCAAGAGATCACTCCCACCTCGCTCCCATACTCCGGGAGGGGGGCTGGAGGAGTGGGAGAAAGGAGCCCGTCCTCCCACCACTCATGAGCCACTGGCGAAATGCACCGGTTCTGCGAGCCAGAAGGCATAGCGTCCCGGACTGGCAGAGTTAGGGCTGTCACATCCGAGGAAGTGGAAAAGTGCTCTTTCATTGAGCCCGGCCCTCCACCGGGGAAAGAGCAAATTCCCTCTTCTCCAGATGACCCGTCTCAGGGACGCTTCGTGATCCGTTTACCGGACTTAACGGCGCCCTGGGCGGGGCGGGCGGCCCGCTTACGAGGTGCTCAACGCTGCCGCTTCGCCAGAGGTGCAGACGGGGCGGGGCAGCACTCGCAGGCAGGCGCCCTCGGCACGGAGCCGCAGATGTGGAAAGCTCGGTGGGCCGAGCGGTTATACATACCCGCCGATAGAAGACCTCATCTGACTGCTCTCTCACCGCCTCGAATTCCTGGGTGAATTCACAGACAGACGGGGCACATGCAGCGGACTTGAGGTCCGTGGAGCTCAGTCGGGTGCGGTGCGGGGCTTGTAACCAGCCTGGGTCGGAACCACCCTCGTGCAGCTGTGTCAGCGCGTGTGCACATACCCCAGCGTGCAGGGTGGAAGCAGCCTGGCCTGTGGCTGTGAGGGCTCTGGCTCCGAGGGAGGCAGAAAACCGACACGCCTTGGACGAGAGACGAGACTGACTTCAGCAGAAAGAGGCACCACGCGGCCGCTATGGCACTCTCAATCTGGGAATTCAACTCGTACTCCCTGGCTGCTCCACCATAAAGGGTGGTGAGGGCGGAGGCGCACGCAGATCGGGAAGAGAAAGATGCCCTCTAAAACTGCGTGAGCCCACTGCGCACGTCCGGGAAGAAAGGGATGGGAGGCATTAATCCTCCTCATACACCCATCTAGTCGGTCCAACCGCGGGGCTGGGGGATAAACCATCTCCAGACCCACGGTCGAAACAGCCCAGGAAAGCGCGATTATCATGTCTGTTTCTAGATCCGACGCCGCGCTCGCCACCCCGGAGGGAGGTAGCGGGTTCGCATCCTTCATCAGACAAGGATAACCCATCCTCCGGTGCAGCGGTGGACGTCTGAGCCTCGGTGTCATCAAGTGAGAGGGCGGCCATCCGAGGATGGAGCGCTTCTCTCACTCAAAGCTTGGATGGAGCGCGTGGAGGAGCGAGAGGTCCACAGGCCCGAGGGCGGCGGATTTACTCCCACTGTAACCCTCAGATCTGCTCGAGTGCCCACCGCGGAGCGGGGGACAACTGGGGTGGTTGGCCCTTTTGCAAGAGTGAGCCGCGATCTTAACTGCGCAACAGACATGCCACCGCAGTTATGGCATGCACTGTCCGCGAGCACCGCATTAACACGCTGGACCCCCAGACATGAAACGCAGTGCTCGTGCCCATCATCCGGGGACAGGAAACCACCGCATCCAGAAACGCACAGTCGGAGCGCTGTCTTGAAAAAGATGTGCTGCACGACCGTGTTGCTCTTTTAGTATCGCAACAATACAAACCGCTCTGGAGGACCGGACCCTAAGAACGCCAGGCAAGGGAGGACACAGCTCGACCATCTGCCGCTGCGTGTCACACACTCTGGACCGGGAGACCGCTCTCGTTCCCTCTCTCTGTGTAATACAGCTGGAGGAACCCTCATGACTCTCTCAGAAGCTTCGTGAAAGACTCTGAAGCGAAAATGGATGCTCAGCTCTGCTATCGCTGTGCTTTTATTGCCAAATTGATTGCAACGAGCATCAGCTGTGCAAGCTGAAGCTGCCAACTCATTGGCATTTCATTGGCCCGTTTATATACTCTTTCAGATGATTCCACATAGCATTGAAGTTCCCCCTCCCGAAGGGGAACCCAACTGTTTAACTCTATAGGGACTTGTAAAATGAGCCTATTAAATTGATTTATTTATTTATTTACTTATTTATTTATTTGTTTATTTATTTTAATACTGTACAAAAAAGCTATTTCAAGCTATTTCATGTGTTGTATGTTGTTAGCATAAACAGTAAAAATGTAAAAATCAGGAAAACAAAAGCAAAGCACTCTCCTTCATGCTGTTATAGAATTTTACTTCTATGTTTCAGCGTGACATCATTCAGTTGACTTTTCGTCGCCTTCGAAAAACTCTCAAAAATGCACCAATTGCAACTAATTACGAAGCAAGGTAAAAAAAAACATTTTGGTATACATGTAAAGGGGACATGAGTACACTGAAGTCTAATCAGCAAAACAAGTGAGTATACCGAGGGTATGCACAATTATTGATCCTCAGAAGTCGTAATACCCAAACAACTCGCTGAAAAAAGTAGACATACCGAGTAAACCTGCGTATAGCCCAGACTACACCACTGGTCAGAGTTCCCCAAGCTTGACCTTTGCACTGCAGCAAACTGCAAAACATGTCACTCGAGCATGTGTTTCTGGTCTGTTGCATGCGTTTGAATAGAAGTCTATGGGACGAAAAGTGCAGTGTGACTGTGGCTTCATGCTACCTGTTAAATTTGTCAGATAATTGAGGAAATTACCAGGACGTGCCAGATTAACATCAACCAGGAATGTGAATGCATTTCTTTATTTTCAATATAGATCAGTGTATTTTTTTAAAATATCTCATTTAAGTTTTATTATCTGTTCTTCTGAATATACGCAACTCATGAAACATGCTTAGAAGTCAGCTCTTTTTAGTCATGTTAAGATAACCTCAAATAGGACTTTAGTGAAGCATGAAATTTTGGAAAATGAAAGTTGTTCTCTTATTTTGATCGAGTAATTTATTGGAATAGTCAACACACACGAGTCAGGCATTTCATTCTAAGTATGCCATTTCCAGGACTGTCATTTTCATCATTTCCAGAAGTGTGCATATCAAACAGACACCCCATCACACAGATAGCTGAGCAATTTCACCAGTCTGGGTGCAGTCTGGATCGTGTGCCCTAGCGTGCTGTGACAATTAGCGTTCCATCATTTAGTGTTGGCACTGTAACGCACGCTTTCATTATCAGCGCGGCACACACGCTGGGACAGACTCCCAAAAAGCAGATCACTTTCATCCATTAAAACACACAC
Organism: Danio albolineatus; assembly: GCA_903798035.1. Lineage (NCBI taxonomy): Eukaryota > Metazoa > Chordata > Actinopteri > Cypriniformes > Danionidae > Danio > Danio albolineatus. The sequence continues at coordinate 916,253 of CAIGQQ010037819.1, read as the reverse complement.
CCACAAACAAACAAACACACACTTCACGTTTAACACATTCAATAAAACACAAAAAGCTAATCTGAAACAAATACACACCCCACTCAACAGGAAATATGTTAAGTTCTTGTAAAGCCAACACTTCATCATACTCACAAGCACCAGATACACTATTGATTAAACTATAAGTCAGAATAGGCTTAGTACATTTCAGAAAATGCCTTGCATAAGAATCAACAAAAGTTCTTCAGAAAAAGACAATTTCCTTTAAACAGGCTCTGAAAATGAACACCCAGTCCTTTTCAGGCTGGCAAAAGCCCACACAAAAACACTAAATGAGGAGAGAGAGGACGCAGAAGCATAAAGCGAACTGCCCACCAGTCTATTACAGCCATACATCAGGCGCATCGTTGAGTGTGTGTTGTGGTGTGAGAGCCCTTCACTGCAGCTGGAACTCTCCACACAGACACAAATTGAAAATGGAATCTGATTCTATATATCTGCAGTGTCACCCAACCACACTCCAGAGATTTACATCCCTTAACCTAAATGAACAAATGAAAGCGTATGACTGTAAATCCATCTAACGCTGTGGCCATTTTCAATTTTTTTGGATTCCAAGGCCCCTCATAGTTTATAACAGAGCTTCCCAAACTGAGATTTGTGAAACACTGGTGGTTGCCAACTGTCATCAAAAACAAAGTGTACTTTGTAAACAGTGTTTGTGACGTATATTTTACAGGATATAATCTGAAAATACCAATCTATGCAGTGTAAAAAACAATTAGCTGACTTTAAAGTGCATACAAAAATTGTATAAATCTTTAAAGTGAATTTCAAGAGTTCACACTTAGCTGATGATTGATAATAAAGCTTGTTCGGCATACTGTCCCGGGAGAGAGCCCTGAGCCTATGAGATCCTCGAGCCCTGGGCTCCCTCCCGTTTGCAGGGCGAGAGGAGAGTTTAAGCTCAGGTAGATCTCGATGAACTCCCCCTCGGCTTATTTCCAGCTAGTGGCAGAACTGAGGTGAGGTGTATTCGCTAAGAGCTTGACTATGGTATCAATTGTGTTTTCAAATTACTTAGGGTGCGTGTTATTTGGACAGTGGGAGGAAACCGGAGAGCCCGGAGAGAACAAGCGAAACTCCGCACAGAAATGCTACCTGATTTAGTAGGGACTTAACCAGAGACATTCTTGCTGTGAGGCAACAGTGCTAATCACTGGGCCGCCGTGTCGCCCATCTGAAAGGAGGGAAAGTATCGGTGGGTGGGTGGGGGTGGTTCTTCAAGACGAAGATGTTGAGATAAGAAAACTTTGTTTATTTATAGGGAGTTAGGAATCGTCTGATTGGATAATGGATCCTTAGCTGACGCTGTAACAGCTGGGAACAATCATACACACGTGATCCTCTCGAAATTTGTTCATGGATAAACTTCACAAAATGAGTATAATTATTTAGTAAATAACTATGTGCCTAATTACAAAAATAAGACTCATTTCAATGAGCTTAGAATCAGTTCTGTCATTCATTCATTTTCTTGTCGTCTTAGTCCCTTTATTAATGCCCTTCCAGCTATAACCCATCTCTGGGAAACATCCATACACACTCATTCACACTCATACACTATGGAGTATTTTGCACCCGAATGAAACCCACGAAACCACAGGGAGAACATGCAAACTACACACAGAAATGCCAACTGACCCAGCTGGGGCTCGAACCAGCGACCAGCGAAAAAAGTTACATACAGTTTTCTCTCAAAAATATCCAAAGTTTTTAGATTCACAAAAACCTACAATTAAACAAACTAAATATATTGTACACTAAGAATGTTCTTCAAAGATGTGTCAGGAAACCTAAATGATTAACAATAACTGTCTTGAGTTTTATGCAGGGAGCTCCTGGTTCCTGGTTAATGTAAAATCTGCCCATAGTCCAAATTAATTAAATTAATTTAATTATTTTACAAAGCTGAGAACATCGATTCGAGAGATAACAGTATTTATTAGCAGGAAAAAGTGCATGGAAAAAAAACTAAACAAAAGTACATAAAACCAAGCCTATGAAGCACTATAACATTTAACTAGCGTAATGATTGACACATAAAAAGAAGGAATTCAGGGAATATGCTATATATGGGAATTTGTGGCAGGAGGAAGTAAACGAGTGCAAAAGCTACAACGCATTCAGCATAAATTGCATTCAACACTTCAACATACAAAAGAGGTTGATGTGGATTGCAGAGCACAGGATATACAAAAAAAAATAAAAATTCATTCAACACATCCTGCAGGGTTTTATCGTGTTCACCTATTCACCAGGGTCCATTAACAGCACGCATCAACAAAACAATACCAATCTAAACGACCACATTTTTTGCATAGCTCATGTCTACATACATTAAATGTATTCTCATTTTGACTGAAGCTTTCAGGGTCGAAACAGAACTGGCTTTTCCATTTTATCACATAGTGCCAGAGATCTGGAATATCAACGCTAATGCAATTGACATTTTGAGTTATTAAATATGAAATCCAGAGCATTCATATGTTCTAGTAATAGCACAAAGTTAAACAAAACTCTCGTTAAAGCAGACGTGTGTGATATATTTTTTGTTTACTCTGCTGTGACTGCAGCACTCCTCGACAACTTGGTGTTCAAGGTTGGCTAAAAAATATTTATTCACTTGCCTCTTGTGGTTTGAAAATCAGTTACAGTCTTGTTGTTGTTGCTGTTGTTTTTCTTTGTGGAGGTGGGGATGTAGGGATTTGGGGAGAAGAGCTCCCACTGTATCGATATAAAACCAATGCAACGGCTATTAAAAAAAAGAGAGAGAGGCATGTTTACCAACCCTTGTGTGGCCTTGGTATTCTGCATTTTCAGTTTGCCCGAAGGGTCAAAAGTGACCGGCCTTCACTAAACCTTTTAAATAAAGTAACAAAGGTTAATTTCAATTCTCAAATCTATTTTGCATGAAGAAACAACTTCATCATGCATCACAAAGCCTGTGAGTGTTTAGATTTTTCCTCATCAATGTGCAGTATTTCATCTAAATTTAATCAGTTGGCACCGCTTGTTTTTGAAACGGTTTAAGTAAAGGTTTATAAGTAAAGGTTAAGTCAAGATTTAGTTTTGTAATGCTTAAGCTACCTACATAGGTGTAAGAACTTTTTAGCAAGAGAGAATTCATAAGTTAAAGCAGCAGATTTGCATTGTGTCTGTGTTATGGAGTGCACATGTGCGTGCCTGTAGCAAACCTGTCAACCTCCTGTATTTCCTGGGATTCTGCCGTATTTTACAGTTCTATCCGCTATCATCCCGTAAAGATATTTTCCTGTATTTCTCCCATATTTTCAGTCGTTCTCTGACGAGTGTCAATAAAGATTAAAGAGCCAATCCTCCCTATACGCAACCCATACCGCCGAACCACCTGGGGCTGCCACTTACTCTTAAATGTTAATCTGTTCTGTGCTTTCGGTTTATTTAGGCATGAAACACTCTGAAATAAACATAAAAATGGCAGGATTCCCTTTCCTTTTCATTCCAGGTGCGGTCGCTCCTTCTATGCAATCCTCGAAACAGTCATAAAGCAGTGCGTGACTGTCAGCTGACGCGCTCCATAGTGATAAATAGACGCTGTTTCCCAAAGGATTCTGTACACTACATTAGAAGCAGAGCGAAAGTGGAAACTGGGTTTTGGGTGCGTGTTTGAACAGACACACACATAATTAATATTATTAACATCTAAAGATGTCGATATTGATGTTTTTTTTTTCAAACACAACTAATTTTGACCTAAATGAGCATAATACGTTAGGAAAGTAATCGAATGCTTTCATTATAACATTAGATGTGTGCATTTTTAAAGTGACACCTCTGTTATTTAATGTAATCAAACAAAAAAATCTAAATAAATGAGATTCATTCAAAGCTCTTTAATCAGAATGTGTAAGTTATACAGTGAAGAAAAGATTAATAAGATTTGATAACTTGATTCTATTTCTTTATAATAGCTCATTTTAATAAGCTAAGCTGTTTGCTAATATATTCTATTAAATTTTATTTTGTAAATAATAATATTAAAAAGTATTACTGAGCGTTTAACTATTTATTTACATTGAAACAGCAACAGAAGGTATGTTTGTGTGTGTGTGTGTGTGCGGGGGGGAGGTGGGGGGGTCCCTTATTTTCACATCCCAATGTTGACAGGTATGGCCTGTAGTCGTTGTGGTGTAAAAATGTTTTTATAGCTGGGGGGTCATAATTGACCCTAAAGACAAACATTATACTCTATTTGTGTACAGTCTTCATGATAAAATGATAATCAAAATTATTGTTTTGTTCTAATGTTTGGTCACTTATGAACAAGTAAACAAACTTCCAGATTAAAAAAAATAAATAAAATTTATGTTTTTTTTCCTTCTGTTAAACTGTTCACAGATCATTTCACCATGATGAAAAAATATATATAATAAAAACGCGACAAAGTTAAAGGAAAGTGTGTTTAACGTGTTACCAGTCCATGAAACAGCTAATATAGAAGCTTCTAAATAGATCTCTGTCTCTGACTCAATAGTATCTAACTGCAAACTTGCATATGTAAGCTGAGACACAATGCATTCAATAGAGCTAGTGCTGTCAGGGTTAGGTGTGCGCATTAAGCATATGTCTGAGATTGCATTGTGCCTGCATCCAGACCCTTCTCCGCTGACTTCTTCATTTCAGAGTCCATCAATGCCTGCCTATTCAGCTACCTCTTCATTATTACATGCAATCTGATCACTTTTATTTCATTTATGCAATCTAATCCATATTTTCTCTGAACAAATTTATATTTTGTACATGCGAGACCCAGAAGTCCAGTAACTCATTCCAAATATGAGTTGCCTTAACTTACAGTAATACACCTAAAACATGGATTGCTATAGATACTTGTCGATGGTGAGGGAAGAATTAATGGTAACACTTTATTTCGATGGTCCCTTTGAGTATTAGTAGACTGTCTGCTTAATATCTGTTGATACTGACATTCAACAGACATTTAACTGACTATAAGAAACTTTGCAAGTACATGTCAGCTTACACTAACCCTACCCCTAACCCCAACCTAACAGTCTACTTATAATCTAATGAGAATTAGTTGCAATGTAACTTAAATTCAGCAAACGGACCATCAAAATAAAGTGTGACCGAATTAACTTGCTAGAATAAAATCTGTTTCTCAAGCCAAGTACAGATATTTTTATAAACATTTCTATAAACATGTTTTAATTTTTTTTATTAAATTTCCATGCACATTAATATGCAAAAAGCATGCTAGTGCATGCCAAAGCAACAGGTGGCGATATAACCCTAAGCATAAAGCCACGTTGGCCAATCAGAACCTTGCAAAAGCAGATAAGTGCATAATTTGATGTCAAACAAAGCAGAAAACAGTGGGCACTTTAACGTCATGAGGCAAAAATGACCACACAACAACATTGTAAGGACAGTTTTTAAAAATCTTCAATTTTGGCAGGAGTTTTTGAAATGGTTTGTTTTAGTTACTCTGTACTGAATTTGCATACAGATAAACAAGCAACCCACATAAATATAAAAAAAATATATATGAAAATATAAAAATACCTGTGTTTGTGTAGACAGGACGTTAGTTAGAGTCTACTTACCAAAGAAGCAAAAGTTCACTTTAACAATGAATGCCATCAATGGGTATGAATTAAGTAATGGTAAAAATGGCCAAATTAAATACAATTTACCTCAGATTGTGTTAAACACTGCCATCAGGCAATGCTGACACTGCCATCTGCCATGTCTTCACCCAATTAGAAAGCGTTTGCATGCTGACTGATGCTGGTTGGACAAAGTTTTCAAAACTTGAATGAACATGAATTCAGTTGAAATGTTTTTAACAGTAATGCTAACCATTGGAAATTTTACCATGGCTCATTGTGAAACTCATTCATTTTCCTTCAGCTTAGTCCCTTTATTCATCAGGGGTCGCCACAGAGGAATGAACCACCAACTAATTCAGTATATGTTTTGCACAACAGATGCCCTTGCGGCTGCAACCGAGTACTGGGAAACACCCATACTCTCTCACATGCACACACTTACAATATGGCCAATTTAGTTTAGTTTAGTCTTTGGACTGTGGGTGAAACCAGAGCACCCAGAGGAAACCCACGCCAACACTAGGAGAAACATGCAAACTCCACACAGAATTGCCAACTGACCCAGCCGGGACTCGAACCAGTAACACTTTATTTCGATGGTCCATTTGAGTATTAGTAGACTGTCTACTTAATATCTGTTGATACTGACATTCAACAGACATTTCATTTTTTACATGTCAACTTACACTAACCCTACCCTTAACCCCAACCTAACAGTCTACTTATAATCTAATGAGAATTAGTTGCAATGTAACTTCAATTCAACAAACAGACCATCAAAATAAATTGTGACCCTCGAACCAGCAACCTTCTTGTTGTGAGGTGACAGTGCTAACCACTGAGCCACTGTGTCACCTCATAGTGATGGTACATGTCTATTAAAGTGATGGTTAAAGGTCATTGTGGAAACGAATGGCTACCAGTTGCTAAGTTGTCTTCAGAATTTGTTGGTGTGTTGAACAGAAGACAGAAACTCATATAGGTTTGGAACTAACTTAAAGGTTTATCTACCAGTACCCATTTCTTGGTTATTGCAGATTAACCTTTTCATGTGTATGTTTTAAATGCTCCTGCTGACCCTCATTGTGAGTTCTTTAATATTTCATTTAAGACACTGCAACCCCATGATTTATACATAAATTGTTGTTGTTTTTTGTCTGCAAATATTGACAGATATCCAATTATATAGTGAAACATCTCTGGGAAGCATCCACACACTCACACATATACACTACGGACAATTTAGCCTATCCAATTCTGTCAGGGTTTGGGTTGGGGGAAAAGGATGAGGACCCAATTGCAGAATGAAATGGGAATTTATTTATAATAAAAATAAAAATAAAAGGCAAAACAAACACCCAGAGGGGGAAAACATTAACAAAACAAATAAACAATCAAAAACAAACCAGACTGGGCTGGTTGGCAAGGATCAGGATCAAGACAGGCGAACACGATAGAACCGGGGGCATCATCGACAACGAACTAGCACAGGACAGCAAACACGAGGAGAATATAAAGCAGAAATAATTAACAAACAAAGGGGTGAACATGATCAACTAGACAATAGACTGGAGAGCACATGACACAAGAAAACACCACAAGCCATGTGCTCACATAAAACAGGACAAGAACACTCAGCCATTGAGAGAACTCATTAACCGCGTGCTCAAAACAGACAACGGAAACACGCGGCCACTATGTAAACGCAGGGCCACGTGCTTAGACAAATGCAAGACACAAGCACACGATAAATAGAAAACATCTTACCGTGTGCTCTCACATATGCAACGTGCATGTTTCATCTCAGGACCATCCAAAACCGAAACCAACTAGACGGAGATGCTGAGAATGAAACAGCGCGATGCTGACAGAACAAACAAACACCAGGACGAGAGCGCGCAATCGCGAACACACCCAGACCTCATGCGCCCCTATCAAGCGGAAGCCACCGTATCAAGCGGAAGCCACCAAAACAAGAATTTACAAGACTGGAGTGGCAGAACCCTGACAAATTCACCTATACCACATGTCTTTGGACTTGTGGGGGAAACCGGAGCACCCGGAGGAAACCCACGCAACCACGGGGAGAACATGCAAACTCCACACAGAAATGCCAACTGACCCAGCTGGGGCTTGAACCAGTGACCTTCTTGCTGTGAGATGGACGTGCTACCCACTACACCACCATGGCGCCAGGGTTTAGGACATGTTAATTCATAAACCTCACCCAAATTCCATTAAAGTGGCTGTTTAATAAGAATAACAGAGTAAATGTAGTAACCCAAACAGGGTGGAACTGATGTGAACAAAGCACATCATTTGATTGTGTTTTTAAAATAACGCTTGCTGTGTCTTTAGATATCAGCATTTATTTTTCAGTCTGTACATGTTGTCTTCAGCTCAAGTACGCATTATTTGCCTGAAAACACTTATAAAAAATATAAGAACATTAATGCAAAGAACATTCAACTCACACAGGTGGGAGCGTACACTCCAGTGACCAGCCTAAATTGATCACACCAGTGTGATTGCACACGTCAATGGGTTGATGTACTTAAACCAGCTTGAAAAAACTAATGCCAACTATACTATAAATGAGGTACTATAATCAGATACTATATTCATATTCATGGTATACCATATTCAAGCAGGGGGAATGCAGAAGTCTTCTGCACCATTCATTGAATTGTTTCTTGTTCTTTTAGGTGCTCTGGTGAGACGCTACAGGAAAAAGATGAAAGGGCGGCTGTTGTGATCAATGAAGTGAAAGATATCATCATCTCCCCCATGTAACAGTGCTAAAACAGTAGTCAGCTGCTCCTCTGTTAACTTGTGAATGTGGAAGTAGGACAAACAAACTTGGGTGGATGAAAGTGTTTTCTGTTATGAGAGTAAATCATGCTCCTCCATCGTGACTATTATCCTTTATCAGTGTCGCTTGCTCTCAACCTTATCTCTATTTTTGAACATAAAGCCCTATTAACACATTAGATATTTACCCTGAAAAAGGACCTGTAACGCACATATCTGTTAACAGCCCTCAGGTAGATTCTGTTTTTTACTTCCCAGCAGGCGCTTTAACTCCGCAATCTCAGCAGTCACACATTGTTGCATTGTGAAACGTGTGGGAATTTAATGAAATATGCATTAATTCGTAGAGCGGAGAGTCAAGAGGCATGCTTTGTAAAAGAGAATGACATTCATCATGTAAAAGATAAAAAAAATAATCCAAGAAAAACAGGTAGACAAGTGTTCCGAGGAGAATAGCTGGAATTTGAACGAATCGCTGAGTCGAAACAAAAGATTTATACGATTTTTAAGTCTTATGAGGCAGCAAAGTGGCTTAGTGGTTAGTATGGTTGCCTCACAGCAAGAAGGTCGCTGGTTCGAGTACCAGATGAACCAGGAGACCTTTCTGTGTGGAGTTTTCATGTTCTCCCCGTGTTCCCGTGGGTTTCCTCTCAGAGCTCTAGTTTCCCACACAGTCCAATGACATGCAATGTAGGTGAATTGAATCTAAATTGGCCATAGTGTGTGTTTCTCAGCACTGAGGGTTGTACTCTCAATGCTGAGTCGAGGCTGGAGGGTCATTCCCTATGTAAAGCAATTGCCAGAGCATTTGGTGGTTCATTTCACTGTGCAATCCCTGATAAAGCAGAGAATAAGGAAAGGGAGTGAGTGAAGTGTCATGAAGCAGTGCTCCAAAAGCAGCCATCACTAATCCAGATATGCAAACCAGCTAAACAGGGTTCTTGGTATAGACTCATTAGCTGATAATGCATTTTTTACAACAAAGAGTATTACAACCACGATAGTGGCTGAACAAACTCAGGATTATCGGATTAGTTTTGAGCTGACAAAACCAAACCTGTGCAATCAGGCTTTGTTGGTACACTCTCAGAAATAAAGGTACACGAGTTGTCACTGGGGTGGTAACTTTTCAAAAGGTACACATTTGTACAGTATATATTGGTACCTAAACTTTTTAAGAGGAACACTTCTGCACTTTTCAGGTACTAAAATGTACCCTTGAGGTATTAATATGGACCATTTAGGTACAAATGTGTACCTTTTGAAAAGGTACCACCACAGTGACAACTCGCGTAACTTTATTTCTGAGAGTGTACCATGATGTTGATTATCAACTTTCTCTGTTAACTCTTTGATTATGAAAGCGGTACACCGGAACCAGTCAGCCAATCACATGTCATAAAACATAAAGATACTGTGATTGACATCTTGAAAGAGAGTAAGCATAATTCACAGGTAAAGATAATGGGTTTTAAAAGAAGGAGAATTGAAAACCATAAGATGAAAAGAGCTGTTCATGAAAAAGGACAGCAAAAGCAAACAGCTTGCTCAATTAGGCTAAGAGAAGATGTCATTTTCCTTCACCTTAGTCTCTTTATTCATCAGGGGTCACCACAGCAGAATGAACCGCCAACTTATCCAGCATATGTTTTATGCAGCGGATGCCCTCCCATCTGCAACCCGGTACTGGGAAACTTTCATACACACTTATTCACACACGTACACTATGCCCAATTTAGTTTATTCAATTCACACAGAAATGCCAACTGACCCAGCCTGGGCTCGAACCAGAAACCTTCTTGCTGTGAGGCTACAGTGCTACTGTAACCACTGAGCCACAGTGTCGCTGAAAGTGAAGATGTGAAGTTTGTATTGCTGATCATGTGTAATCTGTTTTTAAAGCTTCATCTTCTACTAAATAAAATAAGTCTTTAAATTGCAGCTATATTGGAGAAAAAGATAGCATGGCAACAAAGGGGGATTACAGCTGAGCTACCTTCATTGTACCTAAAACTCAGAATTGGTTCAAACTAAACTCAACTGACTAGTCAGCTAATCTGTCTTCATGGTACAGGCCCCAGGACATGTGTTTTGTATATATATATATATATATATATATATATATATATATATACACACACACACACACACACACACACACACACACAAAACCCAAAGTCAGAAAGGTTGTGAAAGTATGCAAAACACAAACAATAAAATTAAAGTAGTGATTTCCAAATTTACTTTGACTTGTATTCATTGCAGACAATATGAACACAAAATATTTCATGGCTTGTCTTGTCAACTTCATTTCATTTGTAAATATACATCCTGTCCTGTCATTCAGACCTGTAGCAATCATGTAAATTGGTAAATAATGATGTGATTTGAAACAGGTGATGTCAACGGGTAATTGTAATTATAATTTGGTACAAAAGCAGCATCCAAGAAAGGTCTAGTTCTTTAGCAAGGATGGCCTGAGGATTGCCAACAAATGTTCCTCAAAGAAAGATAGAAAGACATTTGGATATTTCACCTACAAAAGTGCATAACATAATTGAAAGGTTCAAAAAATCTGGAGGAATTTCTGTGCATAAATAACAAGTGTGCAAGCTAAAACTGTGATCTCTAGTCCCTTAAGTTGCACTGCATCAAGAACCTACAAGGAGTCAATCATGAGGAGCACATTAAATCATCTGTTATATTGTCTGCAAAGAAATAAAAAAAACTAAGTATATTTAGAAATCACTTTTTTCTTTTCTTTTTTTCTAGTTGCGTTTTCCACACTGTCCCAACTTTTCTGATTTAGGGTTGAGGTGCGCTGCATCACGAATCTATAGACCATTTCAATGAGGTCATGTCATTGGCACATGAACAGTTCCTGCTTGTTATCAAACTATATCATAACTGTAAAGAGGCATTTCAATCATAACTTAATGATTAAACCACTATCATAAAATTATTTATCAACATGTGGCTCTTTTTGTATTCTTAGAAGCTTTAGAAATTAAAAATGTAAAACAGGAGATACGCTGGGACCATTGCTTTTGTTTACATCCCTCAAAATGGTCTATAAGCGATATCACCACATGGGCTCAGGAGTACTTTGGCAAACCTTTGTCAAGTACCACAATACACAGCTGCATCCACAAATGCCATTGAAAACTGCACTGTGCCAAAAGGAAGCCCTATGTTAACAGTGTTCTGAAGCGCCATTGACGGCATCTGGGATGGATCGTCATACAGTGGAAATTTGTATGGTGGTCAGATGAATCAGTATTTCAGGTATTTTTGGGAGAAAAGGACGTGTTTACTGTCCTAATATTTTCTGATTTAGGGTTGTGCATATATTAATAACATAATAACATACACAACTGAAATATCCTGTTACAAGGTAGTGAAGTCTGCACTTGTCTGTGTAACAAAAAAAACTGTGCATTAACTCTGTACAACAAGCCAAGTTTGCCAAGCAATCACTCCTGTGTTCTTGCGTACAGTACAGTACACCTCTGGCTTCATAACAGGAAGTGGGAGAGTGTAAATGTGGAAATCAGTGGGTGGAGGTTGAACGTTGGACACAAAAGCTTCTTGAGTCTTCCCATCTTCAACACAAGCTAATAGGCTAGCGCTAATACTCCTTTCAGCGGTTCAATAGCATAGTTCATACGAAGCTTTGTGTTTTTGTATAATTAACTCCGATGACAGTTTGTAAAATGAAAACGCCACAAAGGGCTGGCATGGATATTGTTAGTCTTCACAAAGAGAGGTTTTCACATTTTTGTTTTCTTACTGAATAAATGGGAATGTGTCATAATGGGGATAATGGACTTTGATGAAAGGATTAAGCACCTTTTCAATAAGCACCTATATCCCACACGTTCATTAGCACATTGTGTGAAATAATTTTCCAAAAGCACCAGAATAAAGCTGCCTGTTTAAAGCATTTGGTGGAACAAACAAAACCCAAGCGCGTGGTTGATGTGTCGCTGTTGTCAAGAGATGAGAGAGAGAGAGAGAGAGACGAACGAGCGCAAAGAGGACAGAGAGAGGCCTGCAACAATAAGATTCAATATAGTTACGTAATTTCACCTGTGAGGGTGTGATTTAAAACTGTATTACACTGTGGTGGCCTTTAACTCGGAAAGAACATTGCCGTCCTCTTTCCCCCTCGTGGGACTAGCTATTAGAGAAAGAGCTAAATGAAAGACTGTTGTACTGTTACTTATTGTGAACGGTGTTATAATGTCTGGCATTAGTGGATATAATAGCTGTAATACTCCAAATGAACACCCTGAATCAAAGTTTCATCATCTGCTGCAGCGTTTTAATTGTTTTTGTGATGACTGCTGAGAAAAATTGATTTATCCCAGCGCATGCTTTAGCGATTCAAAAGAAACATTGTGTAATTGGACACAAATAAGGGGGAAAAAAGCATCCTTTAATTAAAACATTTCCCAGAGGTGCTTTCGGGACAAGTCAGTTTGACATATTTAATTAAGCTCTTATTTGGATTAACTGCCAAATATGATATTCTTAGCGTTCATAAATTAGTTTCTAAACAAGATGAGGTGATTTCATTTGAGTGTCATCCTATGGAACATCCTCTGTTTTACACACAGAATATTTTGTGATTAAAAAATGCTTGATCATTAAGTGTTTTTGAGTGCTGTTGGGGTTTTAAATAAGTAATCATTATTGTAATGGAGGACAGATCAATGACAAAAAAACAACTTTGCAATAATTTACTTTCACATTAATTAAGACTATATTTTGTCACTTTTATCGATGACTGCAAGAGAGAACACAGATTAAATTATGGAGATAAAACCAGGGGAACAAAAAAACGAGTTCAGTCAGAATTACATTGCCCACACAGGTACCGTTTAAAAACTTTCCTGATATCAAGGCTCAGAGTTTTACTGTATGTCTTTTTTTGTTTTTCTTTTTAAATCTGACAGCTTTTCATTTCCCATGGCATAGCAAACATCTTCAACTTTTCCGACTATTCTTTTAAGATCTGAGCGGGTAGTTTTTATTCAGGTGGTTGAGGCATACTAGGGAGCCTCAGTAAACTCCCTAGGAGGCCATATGATGGCTTGGGCCCATTTGCAGCAAGGAAGATAACTACAGTGTAAGCATGGTAATTCATTTTGTCTGTTTAATGTGCTCGATTCATCTCTGCATGTTTCATTTTTCTTCGTTTTTTTTTTTTTTAATTTCTCAGGCTCACAGCATCTGAGATGGAGTTGACTTTTTATTCAGTAGGTCAATAAATAGTTTTCAGGAGTTCACACTTAGCTGATGATTGATTATAAAGCTTGTTTGGCATACTGTCCCGGGAGAGAGCCCTGGGCTCATAAGACCCTCAAGCCCGGCGCTCCCTCCCGTTTGCAAGGCAAGAGGGGAGTTTGAGCTCAGGTAGATCTCGAGAACTCCCCTGTGGGTAGCTAATGAACAGATAGTAATTGCTATGAAAAGATAACTACTTACTAGGAGCATGTCTATGGTGCTGATTTGGATTAGTCCATTAACTGAAGTTGCATGTTTTTGGACGGTGGGAGGAAACCGGGGAACCCAGGGGAAACCAACGTGAGCACGGAGAGAACATGTAAATTCCGCACAGAAACGTCAGCTGGCTTGATAAGAACTAAAACCATTGACGTTCTTGCTGTGAGGCAACAGTGCTAACCACTGGGCCACCATGCCACCCATCTAGGAACGAAAGAGGAGTAGGGGTGGAAGGGGGGATTCTTCAAAATGAAGATGGCTGTGATATGGAACTTAGGGTATATATAGTGGCTTAGGAATCATCTGATTGGTGAATCATGAACTGAATAATGCGGGACCAGCTGCAAGCAATCATCTGCACGTGATCCTCTCGAAATTAGTTTATAAATAAACTTCACTTAGTTAAACCCATGTATTTTGTGATTAATAAAATGCAAGTCAATGGCACTTTACAGAGTAAAAAAAAAACATCAATAAAAATAGCATAGCAGCTAATGAATTGTGCAAGTCATGCAGGCAAACTTGTGTTTGAATGCCGCAAACTATACACAATTAACCTGTAATGACCAGAGATCCTTCATCAGGTTAGATGGGGAGTGTCGGTGCAGAGCTATTTTCAGATCTCACCAAATATGTTTAGTCAGGTTCAAATCTGGGCTCTGGTTGGGCCACTCAAGCACATTTGCAGAGCTGTCCTGTAGCAATGTCTTTTTTGTCTTGCCTATGTTCTTATGGTCGCTCTGTTTAAGGATGAACTGTTGCCCCAGTCATGAGGTTGAGTAGAGCAGGTTTTCATCAAGGATCTCTCTGTACATTCCTGCATTAATCTTTCCCTTCTGCCACCACCATGCTTTACTACAGGAATGGTATTTGTCAGGCAAGGAATGGTGGCTGGTTTTCTCCAGACATAATTCTTGGCATTCAATGCAAAGTGTTAAATCATTTTCTCCTCAGCCCAGATAATTTAGTTTTTCTTGGATTTAGAGTCCTTCAGGTGCCTTTTGACAAACTCCAGGATGGCTGTCTTCAAGCTTGGCACCTTTACAAATGGTGTACATTGTTAGACTGCAGTTGAATCAAAAATATAATAAATTATGAATCTGGCGAACAGTATAGTTGTCAAGCATATACATAGTTAATCTGCAATACAAAACAATGCCCTTTTTCCAAAACGGTGATGTATATTTTATACATATTTTAATAATGTGTTTAGTGTGTTTACAAGAACATGTCTGGTGCACACAGAAAGATGAATAAGGCAATTTCCTACAGGTGGTTTGTCAAGCACACTCACCCGTATGTAGCACACAGCAAATTGTTCAATGTGTAGAGATTTTCAACAGGAGTTCATGTAGGACACATGGTGTGGTGGAGGGAGAGAAGATCCTGGTTTTTGGAATTTGGGCTTGTGGATAAGGTCTTGAAGTCGATGAACTACACTGTTAAAAATTGTCCCGTTAAAAAACAGCAAGTAACTGGCAGCACGGTTGCCAGCAAGTTACTGTTAAATTAACAGCATCTATCTGTTGCTCTGTAAATTAACAGTAAAGTGCTGGCAGCTGCAGTTGCCAGCAATGTACTGTATTTTTTACAGTATGTTGCTGTAAAAATACATGGACTACATTCATGCAATACTCAAGTAAACTTTTACTGAAAGCAACTGCCTCAAATTGGACAACTGTTTTATGCTTTTAATAAGTAATGTGCTATATATGCTTATAAGCATATTTACAATGATAGCGTATTTTAGTTCATTAGAAAAGTTTTGTTTAACCCAAATGTTTTAAATTTCACAGCAACACACATAAAGCTGGAATTAATACAGAGAGATTCTAATTGCATCAGCAACTAAACAGTCACTGTCTTTAAATAAAGAAACATGCAGAATAACATCAGTAACACATTGTTTATCTTTGACTCAAACACTGGCTCTACTGTCCTCCACAATGGTGACACACAGAAGAAATTTGCTTCAGGTTTTACAGTAAAATACTGTTTTTTCCTTGATTTTACAGGAAACTACTGGCAGCTGGGTTGCCAGCAATCTGCTGTTTTTTTACAGTCTACCTCCGTAATTTAAATTAACATTATATTACTGTTAAAATACATTTTTACACCATGTTTTTACCTCTCACACCCTTAACCCTTTAAACCCCGGAGCAAATACATCAGTTTTAATTGAACACTTCCGAGTGTCCACACTACTGAGTGTTCAAGAAACATGGAGCACAGCTGAAGTAAATTAATTAATTAAACGACTAATTAAATGATAATTGAGGATTAGTGATGAACGAATGAAGAAATACCAAAGGTAAAAATCAAGAACAGAACATAAAGTAACAAAAAACTACAACTTCAGTCACAGCTTTGAAATGAAATAACCTGAAGGTCAACAAATGATTAAATCATTAAAATTATCAGCAGAGGATTAAACAACTCTACAAACAGAATCACCAGCTATACTTATTGATGAAACATTTATTTTTGTATAACATCTACTAAAGTTCTTCTTGAGATAAAGCTTAACATTTTAAGTCACCATCATGGAGAATAGAGTTAGCTTAAGTTGGGCTCTTAGCCCTCACATCTTTCACATTGATTTCTTTTGGCTGCTGCACTTGTTAAGAACTTTTATTTAAAAAGCTCTTTTTACATGGCCAGTAAGCTTAAAAAAATCAAATAAAATTTGATGGTGTTAATGTTGATTTTTGTGGGACAGAGTCTGTTCTAATTTAATATATCATTTACTGCTCTTGTCCAATGTTCAAAGTAGTGTTAAATGTAACTTAATATGCCTTTATGTGGCAGTTTAATATGGAAGTTTTAAAGAACAGCTTGGACTAAAACACTTTGCTCTGTGGTGTGCTTTGCACTCAAAGAGACATCAATAATCAACGTATGAACCTCAACAATGGTAACAAAGTAACAAAATTAACAGTTTAACTTACAAACATCACAAACTGGCTACTAACAGGCGACTGAAAGTCTAAACACAAACAACAGCAGAATCAAATGCAAATAAAGAAAACTGTGAGATCATTTTGCTACATAATTTATTCATGCCGCAATGCATGCTGGGATTTTTGTACACTGCCACACCCAGCATGCATTGCGACATGAAACATTTTAATTGTTACCACTGTTGAGGCACAAGGTCTGATTCATGAGGTCTGAGTGTTTCTTCGTCTAAACCGAACTGTTTTGTAAGTTACTTTTTACTCTGTACATTAATTAGGCACCTTACTGGTTTCAACTGTTCATAATTGAAATAATATCAACTGCATATCAGGATCAAAGCTTAAAACCTATTTCATGAGATAAGTCATTCTGACTTGCATCAAAACATTTATGAGAACACATTTCAAATTATACTTATCTACCTATTGACTTTCCAGTTTTATTGCTATAATATAAGTGTTTCATAAATTAAATTACAGCAGCTGGAGAGGCCAATGTTTTGAATTCAAGGGTGAAGAACCCAACTAAACCAATCCCTCACTCTATTACGGTGACACAAAAAAAAATAATAATAATTTTGGTTCTCAATAAGAATGGTATGGAAGTCAAAGCAGTCAGTAATAAGTGAATCTGCTGTTGTTTGTGGAGTTTAATGATCTTCTGCTGAGACTGAAACTGTTTTATTTTACTTGATTTTATTTAATGTTGTAAAAAGTCTCTGTTTGTGTTTCTGGTTTCTCTTTCCTTCAGTGATTGTGATTATTAAGCAGGTGTTCATCAGTGTCTGAATTCACTCATTTGTGTTCATTAACTTTGTCAAGTGAACTATATTAGTGAACTAGTGTACATAATAGTGCACAAGGGCACAAAGTGTGATATCAAGCACAGACGTCAAATGTCAACTCTGAGCTCTGCTAAATCACAGTTAACTGCTGTTTGTTACTTTCTCGAAAACAAAAATGTTACTTAGAATGCACTGATTTAACAGAACATTACTGTTATACTGAAAAAACATTATTTTACTGTAGAATCTGACCGTTATTTTACAGCAATTTCTTACAGTGTATATGTGCACAATTTCTGAATGCAAATGAACAAAAAGTAGCATCTCTTACTCATATTTGTAAGCAAGATATATTATGCGAATTGAATATGGTGTACTAAATCATATACTGTAGTATACTGTTATAGGAAGCATTGTGAATATACTTCAAACAAAAGACACATCTTTAATCTAGATTGAAATTGAGAGAGTGTCTGAGCCCTTTGACATGATCAGGAAGATTATTCTAGAGTTTAGGAGCCAGATGTGAAAACGCTGTTCCAGTTCTTCTGGAAAGTTCACCTCTCTCCACAGAGAAACGCAGGAGCTCTTTCAGAGTGAATATTGAGTTTTCAGTCACCTCCCTGACTAAGGCCTGTCTCCCCCAATCATTCAGTTTGAGTCTAGGACGAGTGCTGGTGGTTCCAAACGTCTTCCCTTTATAGATGTTGGAGGCCACTGTGCTCATAGTGACCTTCAATCCTGCTGAAAACTTTCTGTTTCAAACAAAATTCAAGCAAAATATACACTAACTCAACCGTTGGGTTAAAAATGCGATAAATAAAATAAATAAAATTAAACCCAGTGGGGGCGCCACAGTGGCCTAGTGGGTAGCACGATCGCCTCACAGCAAGAAGGTCGCTGGTTCGAGCCTCGGCTGGGTCAGTTGGCATTTCTGTGTGGAGTTTGCATGTTCTCCCCGTGGTTGCGTGGGTTTCCTTCGGGTGCTCCGGTTTCCCCCACAGTCTAAAGACATGTGGTATAGGTGAATTGGGTAGGCTAAATTGTCCATAGTGTATGTGTGTGAGTGAATGAGTGTGAATGAGTGTGTATGGATTAATAAAGGGACTAAGCTGAAAAGAAAATGAATGAGTGAATGATTAACCCAGTGGGTGTGTTTGCCCATAATTATCCCAAATGTGCATAAAAAGTTCATTTACATATCATCCATGTAGGACCATTAGTTGGTATTGTCACTTAGAAAAAACTAAAACCATATGGTCCTGTGGTTTTGGTTGTCAAGCACTCATTTAAGACTAAAGGTTGAACATGTAACATGCATGCTGTCATTGTTTTCAGGTCCGCAAAACGTTGTTGTTGTGTAAAAATACAGGCAAAGCAAATACAGGGATTCAGAATATTCAAAATCTAATGCATTTAGCTACTAATGCATACCTACAAATGCTATATCCACTTGTAGATCTACTTTCAAATCTAGGTCAATGATAAAACATCAGATGCATATTCTTGCACAAGTCCCACATTGTGGGTTTATAATAACGCATATCTAGGGCACTCAATGAAAAGAGAGGAGCACAGATATGTTTTAAAGCTTCAATATGAATTTTCAAATCTATTCTGGCTTTATGAATTCCTCCTAGGTCTAACGCTCCTGGGTGCAGTACATACAGTACTTCAAACACCAGTGGAGAAACAACATACAGTACAGTGAGGTGAAGTGATGAAACTGGAGCAGAGATGTTTTAGAACAGGCCTCAAGGTTCAGTTCACAACACAACCATTTTGACCCTCAGTTTAGAGTTTCAGGCTACCAGCCAGGATTAAATAAAAACAAGTGGAGGGAATATACAGCACCTCATCATTTTATTCATCGATCTGGACCTTGACTAAAGTCAGTTGAGGATGCAGCATGAGATCAGCCAATGACTAATACAAAAAGTGTAAGCGGAAGCCTGTTTTGCTTTAGTTTTTCAATCAATGAAACAAAACTTTAGCCACTTACACTTTTTCCAACTGTTAGAACGATTTTGCAACTAAGCCGATAAGCACCCAGCCAAAAACAGTCAAACACGCAGTCAGCTTCATCTTAAAGGAAACAGCAAAGCAGATATGCGCTATAAAACTTGATAACCTTCAAAAAATGTTGGTGCGTTTTGCAGCCCATTAGAGTGTCGCTCCATAGCTTGCTGCAAGCTTCAGCCGCAAAGACCTCTTTATCTCAAAGTTAAACTAAATGAAAAGCACCGTACACGCAGTGAAAGAGATAAACAGAGAAGGAATAGAGGGTGAATGTGATGAAACGAGGTTTGAGGAAGTGAATGAGGACATCAGCACTATAGAGGACTGATAATAAGATTGATGGACCAACAACAATGGATTCACACAGTGCACTAAAAACAAGCACACAGCACAGAGTAATTGAGTGTTTCCTTAAAGGGGTTGTGATTGGACGAGGATTAATGTATCCCCTGTTGGATGATCTATCTTATGCTGAGAGTTGTTGCGTTTTGAAATGTGATAGCTGTTTTTTTTTTTTGCTTGTCTAAGCAGGTCATTAAATGGCCATTATATCTTTTTATCCAGCAACAGTGTGCCAAAAAACAGCTGGACAACCTTGATTAACTAAAAGGTAGGTGGTTTGCTACTAGTTCAATATAGTCTAACAGTTTACACCAATGGACCCTTTTCACATTTCAAGGTTTTTCAGTAGTGCAAGTTGTCATGGGGTGACCTTAGAATGCAGTGAATGGGAGAGTACAACAAATATATATTTTTTTACGATGATAGTTGCTGAAATAATAAAAGAAAAACTCAACAATAGTGTCATTAAAACTTAAAAAAAAAAAAAAATTGTGTGAGACTTATTTGATTGGGCAACAAATGTGCTGTCCTGCCCATAGACAATGCGCTAAAAACACTTCACACAAACGGTTATTAGTTTTGTACAATTTGTTGCAAAGATGATATAATACTTACATAAATACATATAAATGTTCATACTTTATATATATA
>CAIGQQ010037819.1:862082-883783 GCA_903798035.1 Danio albolineatus | reverse complement strand
TTCTTTCTTTCTTTCTTTCTTTCTTTCTTTCTTTCTTTCTTTCTTTCAGCTATGAAATAGGGTAACACTTTATTTTGATTGACTGTCTGCTTAATATCTGTTTAATCTGACAGACATTTAACTCACTGTCAGAAACCTTGCAAGTACAACTTACACTAACCCTACCCCTAACCCCAACCTAACAGTTTACATATAATCTAATGAGAATTAGTTGCAATGTAACTTAAATTCAACAAACGGACCATCAAAATAAAGCGTGACCTGAAATAGCACTTCCGAAACTTTAGCTAGCAGTGAGGTGTTTATGTTCCTCTGTGTCGAGTTTCTTTGCTGTTTTTTTGTTTTTTCCACCTTAATGTACAAGTGGCTCAACACTTAATGTACAAGTGGCTTGTAAACACTCGGGCTGCGTCCGAAACCGCATACTTCCATACTATACAGTACGCCAAAATCAGTCTGCGAGCCGTGTAGTATGTCAGAATTCACAGAATTCGAAAATCAGTATGCGAGAAGTACCCGGATGACTTACTACTTTCAGCGAGATTCTGAAGTGCGCAACCCATGCACGCTGCGCTATGCCACGATGTCCTGCTAGAGAACTCGTGAATGGGAGTGAAGCAATGCAACTGGCGCAGGCAGGTCATGTGACCATGACAAAATGGCAGATGTAGTATGTCCAAATTCCATTCATACTTCTCACATTCATACTATAGAACGTACTTTTCCACAGGCTGAGTAGTATGTTTAAATTCAAATGCAGTACATACTGAGTGGTAGGCAGTTTCGGGCGCAGCCTCTGGCTTGCGCGGCTCTCACCCCCACCCACACTCATCAGCTTGACAAGCCGACCAATCACAGAGCTTGCGATACGTGTCGTTTCGACGTGTAGTTAATTTTTTTGAAAGGTGCACGGCGGCGACGACCACGGTGACCATGCTCAGGCAGGGGTATGCTGGGGTATACGCATGCTGGGGTATACGCATGTGCTTGCCGCAGAAGTATGAATCAGCTTTTACCTGTAGGTTTCAAACAAGCCTAAAGGACTCAATTAGTTGGATCAGGTGTGTTTAATTAGGGTTAAAACTAAACAGAGCTGCGGGGTTTGTCCAAACTCTGTTCTGGAGGGCCGTTGTCTTGCTCAGTTTAGCACCAACTTCCTTCTATACCCTCCCTTGAAGTTTTATTGTATACCTAGTAAGAGCTTGATTAGTTGGTTCAGGTGTGTTTAAGACCAAGTTTGGACACCCCTGGTTTAAACACATGCAGTACACCACGTTGCACATGCACACTTCAATGTACATGACGTGGTGCATGCATGACGTCATGTACATCTGGCTGCAGCAATTAAGGACTATTTCCTATATTGCAAAAAAATCATAGCATTCAAAACTTAATTATAATATTGGGAAGTTTCTACTGTAAATATGAGTTAGAATGACTTGCTTTGGCCATTCTGGTAGTTCCAGTGTTAAAGTGGTGAAGCAATTAAACAGACTCTGAGACTGTAGTTGTCATCAAGATGTGATATATCAGGCCCGTAGCGAGTGGTTCCCACCTCTCACTGACAAAGTTCCAGAATTTGTCCCATACATGAGCTCATTTGTCCTATTTTGACTGCTATGCCATCATAAATTGTGACAATAATCCCTTAAAAAAGCCTTTGAGACCAAGCAAAATCATCTATTGGCTGTTGTGACTTCAGCTAATCTGTTTTGTTCAACGCAAACAAGTATTTTTAATGAGTCAAACATCCAGCTGTGAAAGAAAACATTCAATCTAACATAAGAGAAGTTATATTTCGCTACTGTATTGTTTTTAAATAGAGAAAACATTTTACAAGTAACTTTTATTCAAAATCTTGGACCAATACAAGGTGTAAAGCATCAAAAGCAGCACATATTTAAATACATTTAAAACTATTTTGGCTAATGTTATCCATGAATTTTCTAATTTTTTATTTTTTTTTACAAGAGAAGCTACAAAAATTGTGAAGCTCTAAACTGTTATTATTATTATTATTTTTTTTTATTATTATTATTATTATTATTATTATTATTATTATTATTATTATTACTATTATTATTATTATTCATTCATTCATTTTCTTTTCGGCTTAGTCCCTTTATTAATCCGGGGTCACCACAGCTGAATGAATCCATACACACACAAACATCCATGCACACTCATTCGCACTCATACACTACGGACAATTTAGCCTACCCAATTCACCTATACCATATCTTTGGACTGGAGGAAACCCACACGACCACGAAGAGAACATGCAAACTCCAAACAGAAAAGACAACTGACCCAGCAGAGGCTCAAATCAGCGACCTTCTTGCTGTGAGGTGAATGTGCTACTCACTACGCCACCGTGGCGCCTATTATTGTTATTATTATTATTATTATTATTATTATTATTATTATTATTATTATTATTATTATGTTTGAACTTTTCATCATTCAAATGGCCAAATTTTCAGGAAAGTTAAACGTGCTTTGGGCCAGTTTGTTATTTGCATAAGTGACAGTAAGCCACAGACTGTAAAAGATTTAATTTATTTTTCTATTGATAAATTATATTATAAATTTGTATATAAAAAAAACACTTTTTATATTTCTCATATTTATTTATTGTAAACCTTTAGAAAACATTTTTGGTACATCAAAATTGTGTTATGATGACCGTCCAACAAGCTAATCCAGCTTAAATTGTCACTAAAATGCAGTATTTAAACCTCATAGTAAAACAGAAAATGAGGAGAATAACTGTAAAAAGGTCCACTTTTTGAGAAAACCAGGCTGGCTATGGGGACTGTATAAAGAAAATGCTATCGGTTCTTTTTAAAAAGGAGAGCATCTGCTTGATATGCTTGATATGCCCACCCAGACTTCATGCATCAGCTGCACTTAATTCAACACACTGTATTATGCAGTGTGTTTCAAAGCATTTACTGTAAGTGTACATTGGATGTGCACTACATTAGAGTATTATTACCTGTAATGTTTTATAAAGACTTAATTAGGATACACCTATACTACTTTTTTGACAGTTGTTCACTCATACATATGCCAGAACAAAAACTGACCTTGTAGATACAGTTCACTCCTGCATTTCAATTCAGTCCTTCACAAAACACTGGAGCGCGTATGTGGTCACTGAAAGCAGAATCCTGAAAGTGGCCTAGAGCGCTGACAATTATTGATGATGCTGATGCTAATATAATTTTAACCACTTAGTTTCTCTGGTTACTTTAATGTACTATTGAACCATAAAGCTTTTGTTCAGTCAAGTCATTCTGATGTTGCACAACAGTAGATCAAACGCGTCTTTATAGGAAATATGAACAGTGAGCTATATTAAATTAATTACTCTTGTGGCCATAAAACATGGCAGCCTCAATATATAAATACCCCGCTGTGTGCATGAAATCCCCATTGGGAGTTTAATGCGGTGTGTTCTCACAAGCACTAAAGGCAAGGCAGTCATACAAAAGATATATGAATAATGTTGCTGGTTCAACTTAAAATATTACAAATGCTGGCTGTAAGCCATTTAGTGGAGCGGGGTTGCGTACACCAAAATGATTAAGGAAAAGGATAAGATGAAATATGATGCCAGGAAACAAATTATAGGGAACTGTAAGCTGACGGTATGCTAGAAAAATGTGCTCTTGTATAACCATGCTATTTTCATGGATCACTGTTGGCATATAGAAACATAGAGACTTATTATTAAAGAATTAGGGAGAATCTTTACCTGATTTCCTGATGTTGTCCAGAATCATGTTGGTCAGGGTTGATATTGCACGATCTCTGAGGGAATTCAATATGAAGATCTCTCTCTGTCAGACCTTGAGCTGTGGGTTTGAGTCATGGACAGACATATATTACTTATAGTGCCTGTGCAGTTAGTGACCGTTGACCTGGAAATGTTACCACAACAGTCCTAGACGAAGCAGAAGGGAGGCTTGTTTCTGGCTATGTTTGGAATGAAATACTAGCTCACTACTGCCTACTCGTTTGGTTAAAAATAGTGACTGTGCATTAACGTTTACCATTGTTCAGTGACAAATTGGGTGGTTGAGGCTGAAACGTTTACAGTAAGTATTGTGGAACCTTATAGCATTTTTTTCCCATTGGATACACATTTAAGAGTCTTGACAGACATGTTATGTAATCCAGATGCTTTTCATACTGCTGTTTTATGAATACTGACTCTGTGTTTTAACAATGGATTTGTTCTATTAAAAATGTTAACGAAGCAAATAAGCAAACCCTTACATGTGCTATATTTCATGTAAAATTCTTACATTTCTATTAGTTTAAATGTATTTAAATATTGTAAATATTGAATTATTTAAATAATACTTTAAAACTTCCATTAATACCACATAGACATGCCAGCAACTGTAGATCAGTAGATTTGTTCAAAGTGGAGGATTTATTTAGGGCTGAAGTAGTGTGTGATTTGAAGACTGATTGGCTCAGTTCAAAAATTACATACTCTCTGTGTATTTGTATTAAAAAAGTAACTACTTTTGTAACCCCTAAGAAGTGGTCTTCTGTGTTCGAGCGGCAGCACTGGCACACACATATAAAGACATACGCACATATACATGAACGCATACCTCATTTCAACCCCTACCATTGTGTACTAGCCACCAGAGAGCAGGTGCTTTTGTAACCTCGATTGTACAGTAATTGGACATTTCATATCCTCTTCACTCCATTACACATGTTACTCATGAAGTTCTAAAAGCTTTCAGATTGGTTGTTTGGAGCATGTATCACATTGTGAAGATCACCAGATATCAGTGAACAGGGCTTCGTTACATCCTTAATGTTTCAAATCATTTTGAACATTCAATAGTTCTCCAGCTGGTGGTGATTTGCATAATACTATAAAACCCATACAAATCATGCAGTTCACTCCGATCGCTCCCTAGTGGCAAATCACAGAACATTCATCCATCCATCCATCCATTCATTAATTTTCCTTTGGCCTCTATTTCAGAGATCGCCAGAGTGGAATGAACGACCAACCATTCCAGCATATGTTCTATGCAGTGGATGCCCTTCCAGCCGCAGCTCAGTACTGAGAAACACCCATACAAACTCATACACTTACGGACAATAGCACATGCCTTTGGACTGTGCGGGAAACCAGAGAACCTGGAGGAAACACGGGGAGAACGTATAAACTCCACACAGAAACCCCAACTGACCCAACTGGTACTCACACAAGCGACCTTCTGGCTGTGAGGCTAAAGTGCTAACCCCATGCTGCCCATCACTGAACATGTTACTTCTTACCTGATTTTGGATCAGTTTGATGACTTTTAGATGTTTTAATGAGGCATTTGTAAAAATAAAAGAAGTTAGGTGAAAATGAATTAAAGAATAATACAATAAAAACATGGGTGACGCAGTGGAGCAGAAGGTAGTGCTGTCGCCTCACAGCAAGAAGGTTGCTGGTACGAGCCTCGGCTGGGTCAGTTGGCATTTCTGTGTGGAGTTTGCATGCTCTCCCTGTGTCTCCCACAAGTCCAAAGATATGCGGTGTATGTGAATTGGGTAAGCTAAATTGTCCGTAGTGTATGTGTGTGAATGAGAATGTATGGATGTTTCCCAGAGATGGGTTGCAGCTGGAAGGGCATCCGCTGCGTAAAACAAATGCTGGATAAGTTGGCGGTTTATTCCGCTGTGGCAACCCCGTATTAATAAAGCGACTAAGCCGAAAAGAAAATGAATGAATAATAAAAACATAATTTAAATAATGTTGGTTAATAGTCTCTTGATGGTGTATTCAACAGAGCCTGCCATTGAGCAAACAATATAAACCTCATGTAGACATAACATTAAACATTCGATGAATAGTAATACGTGTATTTGATAGAGTATACTTTTAATTTAACATTTGCAGTGTGTTTGAAACAATTTGAATGTATGATTTGCTTGCATTTCCATGGTTTGACTTGTTCTGCATTTCCATGGTTTGACATGGTCTGTGGTGTTTAGAATACTTTGAAACTTTTATTAATTTTGTGAAGCAATTGGTTTATTTTGTTCAGAAGTTTTAAAAAGCTTTGTTTCTCCCAGCACAATTCTGTTAATATTATTATTATTATTGTTATTTATTTATTTATTTTTTGTATGTGCGAGTGGAGTTGTCAGACTTTCACATTACACCGGCCAAACTGTGATGGCACACACATCACTTCATGTGCCATACTGGCACGATATTGTAGTCCAACAAAACCATTGTTGATTTAGTGCAAGGTACTGTGCCATTTTTCTGTGAAGAGAAAATATATTGAATGTTGAAGATTTGTGTTATTTATATACTGTATATGTTGGGTGCCACGGTGGCATAGTGAGTAGCACGTTCGCCTCACAGCAAGAAGGTCGCTGGTTCGAGCCTCGGCTGGGTCAGTTGGCACTTCTGTGTAGAGTTTGCATGTTCTCCCTGTGGTTGCGTGGGTTTCCTCCGGGTGCTCCGGTTTCCCCTACAAGTTCAACGCCATGTGGTATAGGTGAATTGGGTAGGCTAAATTGTCCGTAGTGTATGAGTGTGTATGGATGTTTTCCAGAGATGGGTTGCAGCTGGAAGGGCATCTGCTGCTTAAAACAAGTACTGGATAAGTTTTCCGTTCATTCTGCTGTGGTGATTCTGGATTAATAAAGGGACTTAGCCGAAAAGAAAATGAATGATATATATATATATATATATATATATATATATATATATATATGTGTGTGTGTGTGTGTTGATAATGTTTTATTGGGTAAACTATATCTGTTAAATAGTGAACCCAATTCTGAAAATGGTCTCATTTACTCTCCCTCATGTGGTTTTAAACGTTTATGAGTTACTTTCTTCTGTTGAACACAAAATCAAATATTTTGAAGAAAGTAAAATCAAGCCATTATTTCCCCCCCTCTTTTACTGAAATATGCAATTTTGGATGCAGTCTGTAGGAATGGCTCATTACATCGTCAACTCACTCGATTTGTTAAACAAATGCTAATTTTTTCCTCAACAAAACACCAGAGGCTCTGCTGTGACTGTTTGGAATTATTTCATGAGAAGCAGCCAATCTTTGTTCTTATGAAAAATGTTGATTGAATAATAATGAGTCCACAAGCTCTGACATGGTCATTCTGGCCAGCACGTTCAAAACCGCAGAAAACTGCCAGGGAAATATGAGGGGTGTAGTGACAACATAGATTTATGGTGGCTAAAATCAATGTTTCTATGAAAACAAGAGACACTATTTACTTAAATGTAGTTCTATTTGGATATAGAGCTATAGTTCTAGACCAGGGGTGTCCAAACTCAGTCCTGGAGGGCCGGTGTCCTGGAGAGTTTACCTACAGCTTGCCTTAACACACCTGCCAGGAAATTTCTAGTATATCTAGCAAGAGCTTGATTAGCTGGTTCAGGTGTGTTTGATTATGGTTGGAGCTAAACTCTCCAGGACACCGGCCCTCCAGGACTGAGTTTGGACACCCCTGTTCTAGACCTAAAATGTAGGCTGTGTCAACAAACAGGTAGCTTACAGTACATGATTCTATAGTGATTTAACAGCAGGCCTAAGTTACCTTTTGAAGTAGTCCAAAGCTTCATCTTCTTTCATGCAACATGGCAAAGTGGCAAGAGCATAAGCCATCACTCCAACTGTGCCGGTAATGATATTGAAGATTTGATACATTTCTAATGTGTTCTTGTAAACATGATCAGACCTCATTCATAATGTTCTACAAAAGAAACAGATCTGCAATCTTAAATTAATTAGGTGTAAAAACACAGCCTAAATAGTTACCAGCATAAGCCTCAGCACTGGACATACCTGGCCCAATTTAACCCCTGGTCATTCCAAACAGGTGTTTAAAACTGGTCAAAACAACAACGACAACAACAGCAACAACAACAACAGCTCTGTTTAGTCTTTTTGCATCTTTAAGTTGTGACAGGTGATGCTGAAGTGCATTCCAAGTAACAGCTTCTTTGATCCCTACACCATCTCCTCGAAGGTCTCACTCTGAAGGGTAAACCCTTTGAAGGGATTAGGGCAGAGGAACTAACCTTCAGAATGGAAAGAAGCCTGTGAAATTGGACATGCTCTTCTTTTCACATACTTTTTTATATAGCAGTGGTCTGGACTCCGTGCAGTTGCATATATTCTGCTTACGCTCAAGTTGGCTGCCAAATTCTCTGTGCTGATCTATAGAAAGTTGCTTGGTTTGAAAGGGAATTCTGTGAGCAGCATGCAATGAATTGCACCTTTAATGTACAACGTATCTATATTTTGCTAGAAAAATTGGTCACACTTTATTTTGATGGTCCGTTAGTTGAATTTAAGTTACATTGCGACTAATTCTTACTAGATTATAAGTAGACTGTTAGGTTGGGGTTAGGGGTAGGGTTAGTGTAACTTGCAAAGTTTCTTAGCTTGCACATTGTAAACAGTAGCATGTTATGTTAGCTTGCAATTGTCACTAGCTTTATTGAGTGCATGTGTCTCAGACCGCAGCCACTATTGAAATTGCTACATGAGCGAGAGACTGTTTACACTGCATGTAACGGGAGAGAAGATGAGGAATACCTACTGTTTAAGGTTTGAAATCATTAATGGCCTTGTAAATGATAACTTAATGCAGTATAGAATGTTACATTTTTCAAAATATGCAGAAATAGCATGTATTCTATCAGTGCTGCACAAGCCTGACTTGGAATCTGACTCCAAGAGGGGACTTTAGCATGAGATCATGGCCTCCATATTGAAGGGTTCCAAACTGAAGTGCTCAAACTGGCCAATTCAAAGGGCCCATTGGGGGTAAAAAGAGGATTACAAAGTGAGCAACTGATGGATTTTTGCGTGAGACGCAGATGACGTAATATGATGCTGAAATGTGTTCAAATGAAGATTTTTTGTCCGCCTACACCCTTCAACCTTCAAAGCTCAACTCTGGAGTGTGAAAACTTTGAAGGGATTAAAACGATCAGAATCCTACAGAATGGAACGCAGCCTCAAACTCGATTACGTGGGGTGAATAGGCTAAATTAAGCCTGATCATACTGTGTGAGTCACATTGAAAAGCATGTTGAGCTTGTATTTCCATGATAGTTTACGGAAAAAAGAAAGTAAAATGTTGAAACTTGACACACACCTAACATGTACTGCATAAATAGTAAAAAATCTAAATTCCCAGTGGTTGTTTCTGGAGATTAGTAAGCAGGTAAGTGCATCTAAATTGCTGTCATCTTTTAAGACTGATGCAAATGTCTTGATGTCCTTTTCTGCTTTTTTTATATGCTGGACACAGAAACTCTGTAAAGTGCTTTCCACTCTTAGACATTTAGCTAAAGTAAGTTAAAAGCAACCTTTCTACAAAATTGAGCCCTTCACACCCACTATTTTACATACTTGGTGTGTAAAATGATAAGGATTCACACCTATACGTACAGACTTATATAAGTATACTGTATATATTTAAGTCCACTTCACTTTACTGTTGTTACTTAGCTGACCTAAACTGCCTAGTTAACCTAATTAACTTAATTGAGCCTTTAAATTGTATAACAATTTATTTAATTTATAAACAAATAAATAAATAAATAAATATATAAATAAATAAACAAATAAACAATGCACTAACGCATTCTATTTTACTTCTATACCATATTTTTTATTTTAGGTTCTTCATATTACATATGAAAACCATTAGCAGACAGCACATTAATGCTGTTCGTTTGCTGTTTGTAGCAATATACTGAGCGGAAGAGCGATACCAACTCTAAAATGCCAAATAAATTGGTTGTTTGCAGTCAACATGTTTTCTCTTTCATTCCGACTAAATCAAGCCCAAAAAAGTCTCTCACGGACCCATATTCAGAAGGTGATTATAAGCTATTTTTCGGACCCGCAATTATTACCAAAAGGCAAGTAGTATTTCCTAGACAAACCACAGACACCTAATGCCTGGATGTCAGCATGTAAAAGCAACAAAACCATCCATGTTCAGGGTACACAATCCCAGACACGACAACCTAATTACTGACCGGTCAATCTAGACTCAGAATAGAACCACAGAACAAGACCAAAATAAAGTCTAGCGAATAAAACACTGAGGTCTGCCTAATCAGAGTTTTGCCTAATCACTTTCGCTTTTCTTCTCCATACATCAAGAGCTGCAGGACAGCAGTGTACAGTATAAGGAAAAGCAGAGGCAGAGCTATTAGTAAGTACTCTATGTGTTTCATCATAGAGGACGTGAGCAACAGCAGACACATCCACGTCACACGTACAAGCCATTTTCTTTTGATTTTTGTTCACAGATCAGAGGACGAGCCGCTGTTTTCACTTCAAGAGGGTTAAAAACACTTACTCATCCAGGCTTTTATGTTGTTTTCTTTACTTATCTGAAGCAGGTAATTGTGTTCAGCATATAGAATTATGCATCAAGAACCTTCAGTCAGTAAATTACATTTTCAAGCAGGTAAAAGCATCTGCTGAAACTTTCTTTTGAATGAAATATAGCTTCGTGTTTTCTTAACGCATTAACTAAGGAGGTCTCTATTGAAAAACAGAGCATTTTACTCTAAGTTCTTAGTCCAAGTTGGCTTTTTTTGTACCAAACCAAATGCAATGCATGAATTAAAGTACAATTTAAGAAACAAACAAAGAAATGAGATTTTGAATGAGGTTTGAGAGTTAATCCGTTTTGGTTGATCCAAAGTATATGCTATTGTTCCAAGTGAGCACACCGGCTGATTTAGTAGAAAGTAAAGATGCTTCGAAAGCAGTGTGTTTTCCTAAAGAGAGTGAATGGAGCAATTTTACGACTGGACAATCTCTTTATAATAATTCTGTTTACAGAGTTTATTGCATTTATACTCAAATAGCTTAATGCTGAATTTAATTAAAGTGTCTTCTTGTTCCAAACTTCGGAGTGGAGTCAAATAAATGTAAGTTTAGCATAGAAGATAGCAAGATAAAGCAATTATTTCAAAAATGCATATGTTTTATACTTGTCTAATTAACTTTAAGTGTGTTTTGGATATATTTGAGTAATTTGGCAAAGATAAATAAAGCCTCTCATCAACCTTTGACAATAATGAAGAAGTCAAGCTGGTAACCTTCTATAATGAAGGACTTAAACTACATGTTAAGGAATTAAAGGTAATAAATGAGATCTTGAATTACAACTGGTGATTTTCTTTTAATCTAAACTATCACGCTGTTTTGTGTCAGCAAACTGGCTGATTCAGAAGTAAAGATGCTTCGAAAGCGGTATGTTTCCTAAGAGAGAAAACAGCAATTTTACGACTGGATGATCTCTTTATAAAAATTCCTTTTTACAGAGTTTTCGCTTTTATACTTAAAAAGTTCAATGCCGAATTTAATTAAAGTGTCAAACGGATCCAAACTGAGTGGAAGAAATGTCTAAAAGCCTATTTTAAAGGCATCTAGTTAATTCAACTGCAAGTTTCCTACAGAACATCAGTATTTTTATGACATTAGTTTACTCAATGTGGTTGAAAATTGTGAGAAAATAAAGAAGCAAGAAAAACTACTCACTATAAAAACATCTTCATTCATTTATTCATTCATTCGTTTTCTTTTCGGCTTTGTCCCTTTATTAATCCGGGGTCGCCACAGCGGAATGAACCGCCAGCTTATCCAGCACATGTTTTACACAACGGATGCCGTTCCAGCTGCAACCCATCTCTGGGAAACATCCATATGCACTCATTCACACTTACACACTACGGACAATTTAGCCCACCCAATTCACCTATACAAACATGTCTTTGGACTGTGGGGGAAACCAGAGCACCCGGAGGAAACCCACCCGAACGCAGGGAGAACATGCAAACTCTATCCAGAAATACCAACTAACCCAGCCGAGGCTCGAACCAGCAACCTTCTTGCTGTGAGGCTACAGCACTACCTACTGCGCCACTGCGTCACTATAAAAACATCTTTTAAATGGTAATTCCACTTGATATAAGAACATTACGCATCTAATTAACTTCAGCTGTGATATACTAAGAAAACAATCCTTTGACAAGAATCGAGAGGTCAAGAGTCTTTAAACTGCACTTTAAATTAATAAATAAACACTAATGAGATCTTGAATTAATTGTGATGTTTTTTTTCTTCCTGTTGTTACAAGTCAGCAAATTGACTATACTATTTCCCCCCCAAAAGAGAGAAGAAATAGCAACTTGTGACAATGTCTTGTGACAATAATTCAAGCAGTTTAACATAGAAGTTCTAGTTAATTGAAACTGTGTAAGTCCAGCTTTCAGTGTTGAAGTTCAGTTTAGTTCAGTTCAGTGTGGTATTTTTTTCACTGCTGAAAGTCCAAACACTGAAGAGCAATCCATCGATGCACAGCTTCACAAGTCCCAAACCAAGCAAGCCAGTGGGGACAGTGGTGGTGAACAAAACTTCACCAATTGACGAAAATGAAGGAGAAAAAAACCTTGAGAGAAATCAGGCTCAGCTGGCCATGACCATTTCTCCTCCTGGAAAACTTCCTGTGCACAGCTGCAGTCTAGGCGCTGGAGGCTGGAAAACATTTGACGTCCATCATGGAGAAACTGCAGGTGTGAGTAGGTCACCGGCGGGTATTTAGGCTGGCCCACAGGATCAATGCGAAGACTCTTCTGTCACTGGAGTCTTTCAGGAATTATTTCATTGCTTTCCGCTCCTCCATGACCACCACAGCATCAGTCCAGGATACGGCCTGGACCAGGATAATGGATACCTTGACATCATTTCTTCACAGGTCTTGGATCGCATCAATAGCGCTGCATAATCTCTAGAGACCTCGGAATGAGCATTCCCAGGTGAAAATAGAGAATAAAGAAAATAATTAGCGTAGCTGCTGTTCATTGTGTATTCAAACACGACATGCAAAAATGAAGTGCTATAAATTAAGATAGCACTTATATAAACAAACATAGGCTGCGTCCGAAATCGCCTACTACTCAGTAGGTACTAGTGATGGGAAGTTCGGATCATTTTACTGACTCGGAACTTTAAGTCTCGTTCATCGAGATGAACAAATCTTTTTTCAAGTCATTTCGTTCATTTCGTTCAATTTGCCAATATATCATTAAACTGTTACGAATTGCTTCCAAACACATGTACAACTAGCCCAAATGTTGATCACACTACAAACAAGTCATGAATAGAATGCTATAAGAGAAAATAATCATTCACTGTTTGCCTGCTCTTTTGTCTATGAAGATATTTTTGCCTCTTTGCTCAGCTCACCTCTCCATGTCTTCAATTTTCAGTGGTTCGTTCACGTCAAACAGACAGTCCATATAATCTCAACCAATGTACACAGTCTAAGCCGGAAGGAGCCATGACTAGTTCACCTTTCGAGTCTTCTGGTTCGTTCATCACTTCTCACATACTGATTTTCGAATTCTACGAATTCGGACATACTACTCGGCTCGCATACTGATTTTAGCATACTGTATAGCAGGGCTATTCAATTAGTTTGTCATGGGGGCCGGTTCATGAAAAGCATCCCAAACGAAGGGCCGGAGAGGTATGACTTGCAATATGAGTGAGGACGCAACTACATATGTTGCATTTTTGCTCCTTAAGACACCCACGTTGGCTTTTTTTACATTAAAATGTATGTATGTTGTATTTTGAAACTACATAATATCAGTGCATTTTGCAATGTGGCTTTTTTTAACAAACCTTCAAATGTTTTATTAGCACAACAAAAGCAGTGTATTGTTTAAGTAGGCTTCTTCTACATTCAAACACATTCGTGTGTTTTGAACTGCATAACAATTATGGATGCAACAATTATAGATTTTGGTTGTACGATTATAGTATGATGAATAATTATGGTTTCACGGTAATCGCGTCTAATGTAAATTTAAGCTTTATTTTAGGTAGGCCTAATTATTTAGATCAACTGTTATAATCTGTGTTCATACACTCTCAGAAATAAAGGTACAGGAGCTGTCACTGGTGCAGTACCTTTTCAAAAGGTACATATTTGTATCTGAATGGTCTATAATGGTACCTCAAAGGTACTTTTTAGGCACATTTGTGTACGAATATGCACCTGTGAGGTTCCACTATGGACTCTTTGGGTACATGTACCTTTTGAAAAGGTACTGCCCCAGTGACAGGCCCTGTACCTTTATTTCTGACAGTGTACATACATAATAATTTTAATAATAATTCGTCTAACATATCTTTTGTTTACGCTGCACTGAAAGCCACGATACAACCTCACTGCAATGTTTTCTAAATTGTGCGCGCACACATTGGCGCATTCTACATTAGAAATAACAAACATGCGTGCGGAAAGAACGTGATAGTGGAACGGCCCGCCGCTATAGTTAATCCAGTGTGCATGCGTATTGGCATCGGCGTACAAGCTTCGGAATTTTAAACTAGCGCACAGGTGGCATAACCTTTTTAATTGCAGCAGTTTCGTTTTGAGCAACAGAAACGCGCAATTGAGAAGCCTTTACGAATAATTAACCGTGACGAATTAAAGCGCAGTGAAAATGTCTTGTTCAAACTAATTGGAGGGCCAGAAAAAATGGTCTTGGGGGCCGGGTTCGGCCCGCGGGCCGCCAATTAAATAGCCCTGCTGCATAGTATGAAAGTATGCAGTTTCGGGCGCAGCCATAGAAACAAACACGTAAACCATACATGTATGAGTGTTTCTAACAAAAATGTCTGGTGTACTAACATAGAACGAGTGTGTTCTACAGGTGGTTTGTCAAGCCCACTCACCTGCGTGGAGCACACTCATGCATTATACCGTTATGTGATGCATTGTTTGTATGCTTTATTAGACAGATAGGTCTTTAATCTAGTTTTGAACTGAGAGAGCATGTCTGAGCCTCGGACATTATCAGGATTTGTGATTTTAAATGTCATTTAAAGAAGCAATAAAACAATGCATTAAAAATAATGTATACATAAACAATTTTAAGACTGTTTATTTAATTCATGTTTTAAAATGTTGATTATTCATTCATTCCTTCATTGTCTCTTTATTAATCTGTGGCCCTTCAAGCCACAACCCATCACTGGGAAACATCCATACACCCTCATTCACACACATACACTAAAGACAATGTAGACTACCCAATTCACCTATAGCACAGGTGAAACCGGAGCACCCGAAAGAAAACCACGAGAACACAGGGAGAACATGTAAACTCCACACAGAAATGCCAACTGACCCAGCCGAGGCTCGAACCAGCGAGACTATAGCGCTACCCACTGTGCCACCGTGTCGCCAAAATGTTGATTAATCAAATAATAATAAATAAAAACATTATGTTCATAAACTATTATAACATTTTATAAGTTTCCGTCTTCCATTATTTACATTAACCCACACAAGCCTAAAACCACCTCAAAAGTGTTTTTTTGCAAATTAAGGTATTTTTATTTGAAGTTTCCATCACTGTCGGTTCATTGCACTGTGGCAACCTCTGAAATAGAGACTAAGCTGCAGGAAAATGAATGAATGATTTCCATCACTTGTTTCTTATATAACAATTAATGTATTAACACAGGGAAATGGAAAACCCATTGCTGTTTGTTCTCCATTGTTCATTCTATGTGCTCTCTGTGCCATAGTTTATCCCCTTGTTAGTTGACAGAGTGATTGCCATAACCCATTTTTACCCGGTTAACTTGTTAGCCCTTATGTATTCAAAGCCCCTATGTTTCATACATTGTTTGTCGGTCATTGAATGTGAATTTGCTCTTCTGTTTCTTGGTTTTCCCAGCTGTTTTGCCCTGGACATTGTGTTTTTGTTTGGATCTCAATTATTATTTTATTGCACGTGGATCCATCGCTCACCTTCTCCTCTGCTTCCCAATTGTTATACACAAATGAAAAGTGTGAAAAGTGTAAGGTTGTACTCTGTTTTTCTTCTGTACATTGTGTAAGGGTGTAAAACTCCAGATGAAGACACTCCAAAAGCTCTGCAGCTCCTCAGATATCATGTTTGGGCTGCTTAAAAATTTACAGCAACCTTGACAAAACCTGCAAAGCAACCCTGAGTTAAATGTTTTAGTAAGTTTTGAGGGGGTTTGAAATCTGATTGAACCCCATAAGAGTGAGGAGACGAGCTGGAAGTTTGAAATGGATTACTTGAGCACTTCCATTAACTTTACTGACAGTATTTTGTACGGATGATAAATGTCTCTCAGCTGGTGGGTGATGAAGTGCTTGAAGCTCTTTCTTTTTTTTTTAGATTTTTGGAAATGCAATGCAATGGAAAGAGGAGATCTTTACTGTGGGAGGAACGAAATGAAAAGAGAGGATCGGAGGAGGAAGCACCTGAGGGTAGTGCTTTTCTTCAGATGCGGTTTGTTTGAATAATCTTGATTTAATCCATCAATTAACATCTGAGCTAAAGACAGAGATACAATATTTATCTTTTCTTCAAACCGTTCCTCTATTCATCTGTTACATGTGACATTGCTGTTACATATTTACTGTCGGTGTAAGCATGTATTGAGGTTTTGGATGCTAAAAAAGTATAATCAAAACATTAAAAAACATGTCATTTAGCATTTACTTCTACATAAGCTTATTTAATTTAGGGTCCAATGACTTCAATGACATTTTCTTTGCTCTTTTATATATATATATATTTATATAGTTGACACAAAATATAACATGGGAAATATGCAATTAATAAAGAATGAATAATTATTAAAGAATTTCTAATTCATTTTTGATATAAGTGTATTGGACTATTAGTGACCCAAGGTATGTAATAGTGTAAGCCTTTTTTTCCATTCTCAAGATTTGAATGTATTGGTGTACAAATGTGCTCTTACAATGAAAGTGATGTAAAAAAGTTTGAACCCTTCCAAGTTTCTAAATGTACTATAAAGCAGTGTTTCTCAACCACATTCCTGAAGGACCACCAGTTCTGCACATTTTCCATGTCTCCTTAACCAAACACCTGATTTAGATCATCAGCTCATTAGCAGAGACTGAAAGACCTGTAGTGGGTGTGACAGACAAAGGAGACAAGTGGTGGTGGTCCTCCAGGAACGTGGGTGAGAAACACTGCTATCCACTTGTTAAGTCATGACTAGGGCCAGACGGAATAGGCGGACTTTTTTTGCTTTTTCTGCAGAGTATTTTGTTAAAAATCTGCGGATTTATGCGGAATGATTTTGGGAGTCTCATAACTAAAACCTTAATATATTAAATAAAAAGTAATACCTTTTTAACTTTCATTAAATGTTTACAATGCAAATCCAATTAGATCCACTTTATTTGGTAAACAAATCAAGTCTTTTGTATAAAATATCTACTAAAAGACAGAAAATAGTACTTTACAAACTGTATTGTAAATAAACCAAATATTAAAATCAATATTAGTCAATATTATAGGTGAAATTAATTTAAAAACTGAATAAATATAAATTTACACACATTTACACAAGTAAATAAACAGAATCAATGATGGGCTAAAAATCTGCGGAAATCTGCGGAATTCTGCCTGCGCAGATTCCGTGTGGGCCTAGTCATGACGTATCGGTGACGTATGGAATACTACTTCTGGGTCCAAGCCGCTACTCATTTGAATTGAGAAAATTTTCGTTTATGACCACTTTTTAATCCTGTCATAAAAGAAAATTTTATATAAAATCATGGTGTACACAACAGCCTCTGGGCTTTCTGCATCACAAATACCACAATTTTAACAATTTATAAAAAATGTATCACTTTCTGCTCGGATATTAGGCATGGATATATATTTATAGCGATTGTGATTTTCCAAAGTATTTCATCGCTTTGTACACGTTTATTATTACCATTTGATGAGTCTCCCCATACAGTCTGATAGAGTGCTTGGACCTGGAAGCCCCTTCACGGGACGTCACACTGAACAAGCAGATAAAGTGTTCTATTATAACTGTTATTAAAATATCAGGAAAGCAGGAGCAGTTATAGGTCCATCTGTGTAAGAAATGTAGGTCACTAAAGACTCAAGTGTGTAATTATGATTGCTAAAACATTTATGCATTTAAGAGATAATGTATTAAACCATAAATGGAGAAAGAGATTTAAAAAGTATTTAAATAATAAAAAAAGCAACTACTCAAAAAAAATATAAAAAATAAATAAATAAAATAAAATGATTACAAATTAACATTTAAAATGACCAAAAAGTGTACAGTTGAAGTCATGATTTTTATACAATTATGTATAAATATTTATAAAAAAATATATTTTCCCCAATTTGTATTTAATGGAGAGATTTAAATGGGATGATAAACGTATAATGGTTAAAAAAAAACAATAAAAATGGCGTGAGAAATATTTGAAAAAGGAATAAAAATTGCACAGGAGGACTTACTCCCAGGGCCGTTTTTATCGAAGTTGATATTTAGCAGCGTTTAGTTGGTGTTTTGTAACGTCTAATTTTTAAAAGGAGGGTTGTTAGCCCAACACTCAACCCCAAACCTGGAGGACCAGGACATACACAAGTACACTACGGACAGTTTAGCTTACCCAATTCACCTATAGCACATGTTTTTGGACTGTGGGGGAAACTGGAGCACCTGGAAAAAACCCACGTGAACATGTAACACGATGGAGTGACACTGACAACGGTGGTGAGGATCCAATCGCAGATTTAAGTTAAAGTAAGTACAGCAGTGGTCATCAGGGGCAAACAAATGTATACAGGTTAATCAAAATCGTGGTCTATTAACAGGCGAAAGGTCAAAAGGCTGGCAGCAGGCAAGGATCAACAAATAAGCAAGGCTAATATCAAACCACGGAAGACAGGAACAAAGGAAACAAGTTGTAAGGTCACAATACAGGGAACAATACTCATCGATGACTGTGAGTGAATGTGCTGCTTATGTAGTGAGTGTAATCAGTCTTTGACAGTCCTCTGGTGGTGTGTGTGCAATCAGCCGTGATATGGAGTAGGAGTGTCTGTGTGCTGCATGACTGGAATTGTAGTCCTTAAACAAGCAGATCTGTAGTTCATGAAAAGTGTGTGTGTGTGTTTTAACAAGCGATCTCTGGCTATAGATCACTGGTGATCGTGACACAGGGAGAACATACAAACTCCACACAGAAATGCTAACTGACCCAGCCGGGGGCCACTGTGCCACCATGGCGCAAACACTGGTTAAAAACTAAAAACCTCCTTTATGCAAAAAAAATAATAATTATTGATCAATATTGATGATGACGCTTTTGTCCTGAATCAGAACTGGCAATCAGTTTTTTAATCATTATTTTAACTCAGATGCTTGAGAGTCCTCCATCATAATTCCATCCGCACTAATGCCACAAACACGGCAGCGGTGAGTAACAGGTCCTGTGACTAAAACCGACGAACACAGAGAAGCACTTCATCCACTGAAGTACTTATATAATGCTGCGTTATCTAAAGCTCTCATTCTGGATTGGCCATATACGCATGTCGTCTTTTCCTGATGAACGGCTACATCAGACAAAAGTAGAAAAAATAACCCATATTTTTAATAAAAAGTTATTTCACCACACTGCATAATTCTCACAGTCTCTCATCTCACATTATGGCCCACTTTCATCATTTAAAATAGCATTTCCTGCAAATCTAATCACTCTCAGAGATTAAAGGTTTACATTTGATTTTCCATATGGCCCAGACAGGTTCAAGAGTGCAATTATAATGTCTCTGAATCCACGATCTTGTCTCCCCTCTGGAGTTTATGTAATATTTTGGCTAATATCATGATGCTTTCGGCTGCCAGTGAGAGCATAGCTGTCACATTGCTGGGAGTCGAAGAGAACAGAGGTTAAGAAAATGACTGAAACGTCATTTAAGTAAATACAGGAAACTGCACACAATATAAATAAACTTTAAACTGCAACTGACTAAAACTCATTATGATGGAACCACTAATGCTGAATATACAATAGGCCCAGTTTCACTTAGTGACAATTTTTATGGAGTTTGACAATAAAAAGCATTGAATTGTAGGTGAAATGGTGCTCTGTCAAGTAAGGGAAAATCACACTGAATTTTCAAGAACAGGGTTAGGGTTAGAATCTCTAAGAAGAGTGTCAATGTGCATTGATGCATCAAAATTATGCAGTAGGCTACAGTAAATATGTGGCATTAAATTCAGATACTATGTGAATGTGTACTCGTCTGAATTGGTCCACAAAACCAAAAACTTTCACTTTAAAAAAATCAGTTATTAATAATTGATGCTTGTTAGATTAATAACAACAATAGGTCTGTGTTAATATGTGTTGTTCAAAGCTCTAGAACTGTAGAAAAGAAAAGAAAAGAAAAGAAAAGAAAAGAAAAAAGAAAAATGTCTATTTAACAAGTCATGTGGCAAAATGGCTTTAACGTAGATGAATAAGAGAGAGAGATCAAAAAGCTACAGTATAACAATATTTTAGGTTGTGGAACCATTCCCGCATATCAGGCAGGCAGGAGTGTTATGGTGGACTGCTGGTGTAGTTCTAGTTAAATCAAAACAGATTCAGTTCAGTTTTATACAGATGCCACTGTTGAAAGATGATTCACTGAAGAACAGCTCCACCAACCACAACCAAGTTCAATATTTGGAAAGACTTGCAGTCTAAGACAGTTAGGGTGCTTTCACACTTGCTAGGTGATGGCCACGAAAGCAAAGTGTCAAAATAGCGATGTACGCATATTACGTTTTTTTCTGCTATCATTGAATCTTTTGCTTTTGTTACCAAAACAAAAAAACAGAGAGCCATTTCTATCTATCTGTCACAAAAAATAAATGAATAAATAATAATAATAATAAAAATAATTAAAACATTCAGAACATGACGCGTTGTCTGCAGAAGTCGTTTTTGGAAGAGACAAGCAGACATTATCACTGTTTGTACTGGGTCAGACCTGCTTGTCGCCAAGGTAGGTGACATACACAGACAAACACACACGAATGAATGTTATGAAAACTAAAGTTTGTTGTACAGTTGGCCACAATCATGTAGTGCGAACGTTTGCAGCCGTGTCCGTTTTCAAATGTCTGTTTTCCCCATCCACATTGACACACAGCATAAAGCTCTTCAGCATTACCAAAACAATCCTTTTTCGGGGATCGAAAACTCAGGGGTAGTGTGGATGGAAGGTGTTACCGTAGCAAAAGTGATGCGTTTTAAAACTACACCACATTAAGGTAAACAGGGCCTTAGAACAATGAGCATCCACTATGGTTAGGGTTGTCCCAATAGGTCACCGGGCGGGTGTTCAGACTAGCTGACAAGATCAATGCAGAGATTTGTCTAGCATTGGAGTCTTTGCAGGAATAAGTCTTGCACTCTTGATTCATTGATGACCACAAATCATCAGCTCTGTATACGGGCCAGATTCA
Source organism: Danio albolineatus (assembly GCA_903798035.1). Classification (NCBI taxonomy): domain Eukaryota; kingdom Metazoa; phylum Chordata; class Actinopteri; order Cypriniformes; family Danionidae; genus Danio; species Danio albolineatus. The sequence continues at coordinate 862,376 of CAIGQQ010037819.1, read as the reverse complement.
AGATTATGTGAAACTTGGGAAAAGGAGTAACAGACAGACTAACATGTGGGTAGACGCCATTCACAGAGGCATTCAAATTTAATAAATGAAGCTGAAAGTTTAAATAAAATCATATTTACAAAGTAATTTTCTTTTTCCTTTTGTTTTGTTAACAATAATGAGCCAAAATAATTATACATCTCTAATGTGTGTGTGTTAGCATGCTATCTATCTATCTATCTATCTATCTATCTATCTATCTATCTATCTATCTATCTATCTATCTATCTATCTATCTATCTATCTATCTATCTA
>CAIGQQ010037819.1:843322-862072 GCA_903798035.1 Danio albolineatus | reverse complement strand
CTATCTATCTATCTATCTATCTATCTATCTATCTATCTATCTATCTACATTGTTAGCGATTTCCTATAGAATCTACACTCTTAGAAATAAAGGTACAGGAGCTGTCACTGGGGCGGTACCTTTTCAAAAGATACTGTACATACAGTATTTGTAAAGAGTCCACAGTGGTACCTCAAAGGTAAATATTAGTGCTCAAATGTACCTAAAAAGTACCTTTGAGGTACCATTATGGATCCTTCAGGTACAATTAGAGCAACCAGAGCCGGGAACACTTCATAAAAGACATTATAATTTGAATGGCATCTGCGCTTATGTTAGTCTGTTTTTTATTATTCATGAGGTTTCCATAATCCTGGACCCGGCCGTATCCTGAGCAGCTGCTGTGGTGGTCATGGAGGAGTGGAGAACATGAGACCGATCCCTGTAAGGCCTCAGTGATAGACAAGTCCTTGCATTGTTCCTGAAGGGCCAGCCTGTTCACCAGCCGGTGACCCCACCTGCGGCTTCTCCACGATGGACATCCATCGTTCTGCAGCCTCCCGCACCTACACTGCAGCTCTGCACAAGACGTCTGGCCATAGGAGAAATGGTCATACCCAACTGAACCTGGTTTCTCTCGAGGTTTTTTAATTCTTCACTTTCGCCAATTGGTGAAGTTTTTTCCTCGCCACTGTCGCCACTGGCTTGCATGGTTCGGGACTTCGATGCGCATCGATGGATTACTCTTCAGGGTTTGGACTCTCAGTAGTAAATATTAAACCACACTGAACTGAACTAAAATGAACTTCAACACAGAAAACTGGACTGACACTGTTTCAATTTTTTATAATGCATGTGAAGCTGCTTTGACAAAATCTACATTGTAAAAGCACTATACAAATAAAGATGAATTGAATTTAATTGAAAAAATGTACCCTTTGAAAAGGTACTGCCCCAGTGACAGCTCCTGCAACTTTATTTCTGAGAGTGTACAGTAACTTAATTTATCACACTGTATTACTGAACTACAGTAAAATACTGTTTAAATTACAGTTAATTATTTTTACAAAAATCTTTAACAGTTTATCTAGCTATACACACACAGTGTGGTTTTGTTTTTTGCTTGTTTGTATGTTTTCAGTTCTTTTTAAAATGCAATTATTTTTAATTTGGAACTGATTACTGTTACATCCATCGTTGTTGTCTCATTGTTGTGATTTATAGCTTATGATGACAGAATTATAAAGACAAATAAGTCAAAGACTAGGGAACAAAACATTGTATTCAGAATCTTCAGAATGGAAGGTGAAGGGAATAAAACGTGGTCATGTCGGTTGGAAATATGAAGCTTATATTTGATGAATGCTTGTGCCATGGCACTTCGAGCTGAGCAACTGTTGACATTTTTTGTTATTCATGTCCCTCATAAACGAACAAAATTAGAAACGTAAAATCGTCAAAATCTGGCTAAAAGAGCAGGTTTGCCAGGGCACCACCATAAATCCTTCTGCCATGAAGACAGTAATCAAATCAGTTCTTTCCCCAGATATTACATTTGTAATGCAAATGTGATTGATGTTGCTTATCCCTGAGCTGAATAAAAGCAGACAGGGGGAGAACTCATGGGAGGAATATATGCATTAAAAATACTGAACATATTTCTCAGCATTTTGTAACACCTTTATGAGCTTTGCCATCCCAAGCGAACAGAGCATACACACTGTTTAAGCTTTTGATTTTACAAGATGTTCTATGGATAGTGGTTATACTGCATAAAATGATTTAGCTGCACACAGATATATTAGTTAGGCCTGTATTCGGTCATTGGTTTTCAGTTATGTCATCCCAAGGAAGGCAAGTGATTAATTTTAAACCATAACTAAGCATATTGATTCTATATAAATTAATAAGATATAGCTCAACCATTCATGTTCATGCTCATCTTTAGGATAATTGGAATTAAATGCTTTACGCTTTTTTCCCATTATGGCCAGTTTCATGGGGACCACTCTCTGTCTTGATCTACACAATAAAAATGAACTATGATGTGCTGTGCTTTAGCACCTTGCACTCCCGCTCTGGCTGTCATCTATCTGTACCACAAAATAGGATAAACAGTCTGCTCATAAAAACAAAACAAAAATACAACATGTTTTTAGAATCCAAATTTGTTCAACAGTATAGGTCAATAGACTGACAGAATACAATGCACCCCAACTCACTTCCACTGGCACTGGCCTTCACAGTGAGAGCATTAAAGCTTGTACACCCCAGGACATGCTTAATATCAGTGGTTTATTCGGTCTTGCTTATTATCAGTGGGTTTTTGAGACGTTTTCTGATATCGTATCCCATCGATTTTCACCGGCATTGGGTAGAGTGAATGCAAAAGTTTTATAAACTAATTTTGGGAGGAACACCCTCAGTTAGTCACACTGCGAGTCCGTCATTAGCAATCACACCTATCGTGCAATTAAAATTAAGAGCATTTCTATAAATAACCAAGCATGTCCCACCTCCGTTATCTCATTGAGTTTGCATCCCTCCACCACCCCAGCTCCACACGTTTAGCCAGATTCATACCCAGCCCGGGGGAGCACTCTGAGAAGCATCCTTCAAGTGATGTGGGGAGCATAAGGCATTCTTTTTTAAATGATGCTTTACGCCCGGCATTTTGCATGTTGATGTGCACAATCACATTTGCACCCTTTGTTTAGTCATGAGGCACCAACGTTGTCAAAAAGTGTGAGTGAAAAGTGGCCTGTTATGCACAGGTCTTAACACATTGGGAAATGTTTGTAAACTGTAACCTGAAGCCCAAAACTGATAAATCTCTGAAGCTAAGTAGGGCTGAGCCTCATCTCATCTTCTTTTTAGATGAGACGTTAAACCGAGGTCCTGACTCTCTGTGGTCATTAAAATCCCATGGCACTTCTCGTAAAGAGTACGGATGTAACCCTGGTGTCCTAGCCAAATTCCCTCTATCAGCCCTTAATGATCATGACCTATCAATCTTCTCCATCCACCGAATCTATCACTGCCTTTCCACTCCATCAATAGCTGGTGTGTGGTGAGATTACCAACTCTCAATCAAAAACGGACTGTAGGGAGTAGGGCGGTGCCAAAAGCGGTGAGCGTGTGAGCCTGTTGGATTGTGTGTTAACAACCGTGACCTATGTGCGCAACCTTTCTTTAGTTTCACAGAGGAGCTCTGGATCTTAAAAGGGGGATAGACAGAACAAGAGAGCACCAAGCCTAGACACTTTTTGTTTGTTTTGCTTTCCTGCCTGTTTGTTTTGATTATTTTCATCATTCAGACTATTTAAACTGTTTGTTGATTCTCTGCCTCCTTCTTCCCAATGCCCAGGGGGCTATCAACTTCATTACAAGGACAAAAACAACAAGATAAAGGTGAACTGAGAAAATGATATGTCTACGTCATGTAACAACCCATGATGCACGGCTTGCACATAGTCGTACATTTATACTTCTGCATTCTGTTTGTGTTGCACTGCAATAACTTTTTCAAAACACGAGCTGACAGTGGGAGTTTCTATGTTCCTCTGTGTTGAATTTCTTCATGGATGTTTTATTTACACTGGAAATACCTGTAATGCTACCTTACCATACTAGATAAACCTCACTCATTCAGAGACAGGAACTGGCATGCAACAGCTTCAATCATAAAGTAAACACAAAACAAAAATCACCATCTGGAGCTTCTCCACAGGACACGACACTTGTGAAACACTCACTCCAATAGGCTCACTCCTCTCCTGTGGCTCTCGGCCCTACCCACACTCTTCAATCCAACCAAGCTGACACAGATATTGCGCTACATGTCGTTTTTGAGAGGCGCACATCAGGATTGGTGTGTGGCACAGTGAAGGGTATAAAACTGTGGGAAGATGGCGCCGAACCTTCTGCATGCACTAAACCCCAAAGTTTAAATCATCTTTCAGTGGGACTAAGAACATCTAGGCAATTGTTTTTGTAGAATTTAACTATTCAATCTTATAAAAATACATGCAGGCTAATGTAAGCAACACAGCTCTAGCAATTCACTTCAAATTTACTTGTATAGTGCTTTCATACTTATAGTCCCAAAAAAACTTCACAAAAGGTGCATTTCATTACATTGCAGTCAAATATAATTTTTTAGCATTTAACACTGAATGAGACATAATCAGTAACCTGAGGTGATTGTTGTCATAGAAGTTTATACGGTTGTTCAGCTGTGAGAAATTGAAACCATTTCTAAAGTAGAAGTTTCAGGTGATGGTTGTAACAAAACTCCTTTTGCTAACACTTTATTTTGATGGTCCATTTGAGTATTAGTAGACTGTCTGCTTAATATCTGTTGATACAGACACTCTACAGACATTTAACTGACTATAAGAAACTTTGCAAGCACATGTCAACTTACACTAACCCTACCCCTAACCCCAACCCTACCCCATCCTCACAGACTGTTTATAATCTAATGAGAATTAGTTGGCATGTAGATGCAACGTAGCTTAAATTCAACAAATGGACCATCAAAATAAAGTGTGACTGTAAAGAGGTAAGCATGATCGAACACCCAAGAAGAGGGGACAGCATGCTAAGAGCCAGGCGGCTAAAAAGCAGGCCAATCAGAAATAATAAATAACACCTGTTTATTCTAGCGACTGGGCCGGAGAGACACCTTCTTAAGGAGGAGAGAAGGAGCAGCCGGGAGAGGAGAGAGAGCACATACACACACAGCTTCACGTGTGGTGGTGTTGATTTAAGAAAAAGAAAAATATATACTTACCTGTATCGCTGACCCTGTCTTCTTCTTCCCATAACAACAATGAACTTTATTACAGTGACCCTCCTTTTAATAGGGATAATATTCCTTTATAGTGTCTCATCGCATGTAGTTAGGACACCGTATAGGTTTGATACTCAGGCACACTCCTGTTGGTGTCGTCATTCTGGCAACCACTATTTGCATGGAGCCATCAGAAGAGGGGCCATGTGGAAAAGAGTTCTGATTTTGAGCTGCTAAACCAAGTTACAATACCTCTACAATACTGCACCTTTAACAATAATGTGTCATATTGGTTGCAGAGTGCTTGATTTTACAGACCTTGAGCCATGGAAGTGATTGAAACACCTGAATTCAATTGTTTGTAAAGGGGTGTCAAAAAACTTAATTTGTGTTACTTAGTAATGATGTGTATCAAATCTGGCAAACTGTGATAAAAGCATTGTGTTCCATTGAAAAGGGCACATCCCTATTACCTACACCATTCAAAGGGTTTACCCTCTGGAGTGACAGCTTCAAATTGATTAGGGCATAGAGATGAGCCCTCCCAAATGAAAACAGCTTGTGACACCAAACAATTTCCCTGTGCAAAGGACCATGGGGGCCTGATGTGTCAATCAATCCTTCATTCTGAAGGGTTCTTCAGATTTGAGCACTTCAGTTTGGAATTTCAATATGGTGACCATGATTGTTTCCAACCCAAAGTGCCCTTTGTAGGGCAATATTTTCTACTTGGAATGCACCAAAGATAAAAGCAAAAGTAGCATATTGATAAACAATACAGAGCGTGTATCCTCTCTCCTTTTGCAGGGGTTCCAAGCTTTATTTTTATTGTTTCTTTTATTTAGTCTCAAGACCCACCATAATCTTTTAAAACTGAAATATATGGAAAACCGATTAGTAAAGAGCCTTTTATTTTTCTTATTCACGGAATGAAGTATATAACTGACTACGATACCAAAAAAGTTATACAGGAATACAGAGAAATATGGTAATCATTCAAATGTCAAAACTGCAGCCTAATGATTATGTTAATGTTATGCAGGGCTCGGGACTTACATCTGAGAGCACTGGCACCAGTGGCACTAAGTTTTACAGATGGTGGCACCAACCAACCTGATCTGGTAGTGCTGCTCAACATTTGTCTGCTTGAAATGACAGTAGCTTAAATTGAGAGCAGCATGAGCGTGAGTTGGGATCCAGATGAAAAAGTATATCCATCAACAAAAACGGTACCATCTGTGAAAATTGAATCACAGCCTAAAGTTTTGTACATTTGCTGATCCCCATGCACAAGCATTGCAACTTTACTAACATAGTAAAAATGTGGCCCAAATGTATGTTCTATACTGTAAAGAAAAAAAATTATAAAATAAACCTAAAGATAATATACAACAATTAAACACTTTATGATTTGTACAAAAATATAGACGTAGTGTACGTGACGTCACCCATAGGTTTCTGAAGAGCCCAAATGAAGCGTACCGTGGGCGTGGTCAGCCGTAGCCATCTTGGAAGTGCGACATTCCCGGATAATCGAAAATGGGCATAGGCGGAACAAAGGCGGAGTTGAGACAACTGTTTGCTGAAACCATAGAGACCATCCCACCACCCGCGACATTTGAATCATTTGAACATCTCAGCGTACTATCGAGGTAAATTAACCCGAAACTACACAACAAAACTTGAAATAATAACTGTTGTTGATATTATCATGGCTCTCTATTGCAAGCCGGTTTGACTTTTACTCATTCTCAGGATATGCGTATAGGCTTTAAATGTTATTTGTGAATTCGTAAATATATATTGCAATGGCAAAAATGATTGAGGTCATCTCCAAATATTAAGTCGATATATTGATCATTGTGACTGTCATATTCAACTATTTATTGCGTTTTCTTATACCTCTTTTCTGTAACGCTTATTAAAAACGCAGTGCGTTGGTACTCTGCAAACACACGTCAATAATTAAAACAAATACTTCCATTATACGTTGTAGTAATCGTTAGCTTATTTATGAAATGCAGGCACATATTATATTGTTTCAGATATCATAACATTACTCACAATCTGCTGGAGTTAGTCCAATAAATTTTTAAATAAAGTTTTAAATAATTAATTATTTGATTTAAGACATCATTGCATGCATTTATATATGACATTGTACTAGAATATCACTCACCGGAAAAAATGGAGCCCCGTCTTGGACGGTCTGTTAGTACAATTAATTGCACAACAAGCCATATTATTTAGTAAATGTAAGAAATAACCCCAACAAATTGAACAGATGGTATATAACCATATAAAACTAAAGCACAAACACTGCAGAAGCCAAGTTCATTGGATGGTATGGACGGAATTAGCAGAGGTTCGCGACCACGCGGCCTAGCTGTCGCTGACAAACTGTCAGTCACGGCTGTCACTCAAGTGACCACTCCCTTAATTATGCAAAAGTAAAAATGATTAATTTAAACCAAACAGATAAGTTATAAAAAAAATTCACCCCCCTCAGAGTTGTCATGAAGGGTAATATTTGCTATATGCATCAAAACCATCGATTGTACCAGGCTGTAAACATGTTTTTATCACCTGTAAAAATGGCCAATATACCATTGCTGTCAGAAACGCCCTGGAGTTTATGGAGCCAGCCCCCGAAGGCGAGTCGAGGAATTGCAGTTTCAGTTACTTCCGTATTGGCTTCCCGAGGCAGAGCGGGAGGTTGCCGCTTGGTTTATATATAAAAGTATCTTACATAAAGGTACATGAGAAGGTGTATCTTATATACAGGTGCATTAGATAAGTCGAGACGTGTAGGCATAAACCTTATCAAAACATATAAAGAGTTTGGTTGCAAAACACGATAAACGGCATTTTTTGACATTTGGATTTCATGATTGGAAATCACTGTTCAGATGTTCCTTAATCTATGTGTGAATTGCTGCCATTAATACAATTTAAGAACAAACATTTTAGGCCTACTACAAAGTGTATTTTTTCACAAAACGCGATATCCGCCAGACCAGTTTCTTTACAAAGTGCGATATAACAGTTATAGAACGTTCAGGATGCTGTGCAAGCTCAGCATCCCTTGGGAGGAGAGTCACCGCCGGCGAAGTGCTCAGATTTTGCTCATTGATTTAACGATAAAATCAAAACAAAAAACAAATATTTTTAAAATGAGGATTTAATAGGCTATCTAAAAAATGTTTTACCATTTATTTGTTTATACTGTAGGCGAGCTGTCAGTCACGTAGGTTACGTTACTGATTAACAGCTGTCTGTCAGTCAGAGAGTCAAAGCTTTAGAGTCAAGCTAACCTCATGGATTTCGATGACGGTCATTCCAGACGGAGCCGGTCATTCCAGCTGCATAATAATAATAATAATAATAATAATAATAATAATAATAATAGCTTATTTGACTGGACGAGGCGAGCTTGTGTCCGCGGACTCGGTGCAACAGGAAGAGCCATTGCGGCTCCTCCCGCTCGGATCATACAGGTTTAGTTTTAAGCAGCGATGTGGAAGGAGCCTCCACTCTTTCTGTAACAAGCTACAAGTCGTTTATTTAACTAACTTAATCTTACTTATCTATATTGTAACTAATCACAATTAGTCCGAAGCTGTTTAAGAATGGTTGAAACGATAAACATCCTGCAGTTTGATTGCTCTGACAGCTCAGCCGTTACGTTGTTATCCGACCTTTTCATTCAGGGACTGCCCTGGATTACTGGCACACGCCATAGTCACATTATGTATATTATGGCATCATGGTTTTGAATATTATGAATATTTACGATCTATTGATAAATTATTGTTAATTTTCCCACTGATGATCCAAAAGATTTCTTCAAATGCCACAGTGAAGCCTGCTTAAAGCCATTGGTGCCCCAGCAAAAATAAAATAAAATTATATGTTATATTGGATACGTTCTGGCCAAAACTAACTCAGAATCTTATTATTATTAATCAATCTTTGTATATGCATGCTTTTTGACTTATTTATGAACTATTTATGGACATAAAATTAAATAAAAAAATATGCTGGATTTGAAGAATATGTGTCCCTGGCCTTCACTGAGCTCAAGTAATAGTTTATTGTACAAAAATTGTGAATGAACTTGACTGTTGATGTCTTCAATAATAATGTCAAATAACCAACATTTCTCAAAATGGATATATCTCGTTTTGCAACTAAACTCTTCATATACAGTTCCAGCCTATTCGTTTCTATTAGGAAACAAACTGTGAGATTTTCTCCATTTGAGTGAGACTCCAAATTGTACTGTTTCTTTTAATGGTCTGTGAGAAAAGTCAAAGAAAAATCACCTAATTAAAAACTTCAATGCCAGTTTTTCGACATCTAGACATAGAGTTGCCTCTATGAATAATAAGCGTCTTTAACTACAGTCCTCTCCTGCCTCTCAGAGCCAGTGCAGCATGTTGACCGAGGTATTATCTGGTTAGTGCAGACCCACAATGCTTAGCCAGGTGAAACAGATACACAGAGTGTACAAACACACACTCCGGCCTGCTCTTTCTGCCTGTTTTTACACAGAGAATGGAAAAGCGTAATCCTTTGCAGTCAATTGAAGAATCACATATGCAAACAAACAACATGTGCACTGCATCTCAGTGAGCACGTTAACATCCGCACTAATACACTGATGACATACAATATTCAGCAAATTGAGATTAAAACCGTTTACAGGCCAACCATTAACTTAATTGAAGCGATTAATGAGATACAAGGGTTTTCACTTTTGACCAGTAGATGGTGCTGTTAGCAAATTGATGTGCTGTATTCAATCTGAGGTGCATTTACGTGGACCAATTATACATTTACACGTAATCTAATTATTTACCCCATTTCTTATTACCCATGTTTTATTTTTTATTTTATGCAAGTTTTAAATGCAGTTCATTATTCGTCATGCTCTCCACACAATCAAATGACTGTGGATACAAATTATTGCTCAAAGTCTCCCTTTTGTCCACTGCCAAACTGTCAACTACTTCCCTGTGTAGTCCAGTTGAAAATACCATGAAATATCGTACACAGTGGTAATAGTGTGATTAAGTTTGTATATGTCTTTCGGTGCCGGTGGTGTAGTGGTTAGTGCGTCGACACATGCACTCCGGTGCTCACGGCGACCAGAGTTCAACTCTGCTTTGCAGTCCTATGCCGATTCTTCCCCTCTCTCTGCTCCCCATGCTTTCCTGTCAATTCTTTCTACTGTCCTGTCTAATAAAGGTGAGAACCCCGAAAAAATAATTATAAAAAAAAAATACAAGTTGTACATGTCTAGAGCCCGGAACACACCAAGCCAACATCAAAGAACTACTAAGCATCTGCTACATTTGATCATATCTGGATCAACAATGTGTGTTCTGTACCTGCGTGAGATTATGTATGTTTCAATACCAGAAGGTGGCAATATGTGTATTACAATTCCAAAAAGAGAAACTGGAACTAGTGCTGCACACATACAAACAGGAAACAAAGCAGCATTTACGTACCATTTTACAGTATTTCTCTGATAATAACTAATTATTTACCCCACAGGGATCTATCTTACCTCCAATTTTATTTTCACTTTATATTAATGACTTAGGTCAAGAGATAAACACAGCTAAAAACCATTTACATGCCGACGACACTGTTATTTATGCAGTTACACAATCTATGAATCAAGCCATGTTACAAGAATCCTTTCGGTTATTGCAACTTTCACTGCTGAAACTGAAGTTGGTTCTAAATGAAAAAAAAATAAGTAAATAAATAAAAAAACATTTTTTTTTAGTTTTTCAAGGTTTTCCCTGCACCAAAGAAGAAAAATGCATATACTTCTATTCACCACTAGGGCATTGTTGGGTAAATTGCCGTCTTATATGTGTAACCTTTTATCATATTATACTTGTAGTTATAGTAAAAACACTTACACGCTAACATCATCAATTATGCGTCTGTTCAGTTTAACAGAAAGTAAAGCACTTTCACTTTGTTTTTTGCAGAATTATATATCCAGTCACATCATCTGTTCAGACAAAAACACTTTTTTTCATTCATCATTAAATTTATTCAGTAAATATAATTGTATCATAGTTTTATGCATGTCTTTTTCTATGATTTTGTAAATATCAATATATACTGTTTTTTCACATTTTTAGAACTTACGCACATCTCTGTGTGCCTTAATACAAAATTGTATGCGCATATAAATAGGTGAAAAGAATCATAGCTAGTGTGCTGCTTAAATGACCGTGACCTTTCTCTTTCTATACAATGAAGGACCCAAGGACACACATATGGCCCATCAAACTAATCGAGACAGCTTTACGAGGGTCACATAGTGTTACTGAACGTTGTAGACATCTTGAAGATTAAACCCCTAGAGTCCTAGAATATCCTTTTCCAAACAAACCCAGCACGAAGAACAACACTTCCTGCCTAACAGAACATGTTATGGAAGATTTATGCTACGCCTTTGTTGTCTTGTTTAGATCAAAATAGAAAAGATGAAAACATCTAATATTAAGATGCATCACACGACGAGGATGTTTAACACGTTTAAACAGCTTTTTGTGGCAACAGGGGGCAGCTGGTGGCCTCCATGTGTCCATTTACATTAATTTACTCTGATAACTAAAGATTAAAGGGAGGATTGGGGTTTTGAAGTTCTGTAATGTGACGCCTGTGATAAATGGTCCTAAACAAGACCTGTCCGTGACACAGAATCTCATGATGTAGGATCTGACAGGCAGGCCAGCCCGCAGGACAACTGAATACTCAGCAGGAATATTGTTCATAAGAGTAAAGAAACAATTATTTCTTATGTTAATTTCAAAATCCGCGAACCGGTCACTTTCTTTTTCACTTTCGGGTTGAGGGCGGCGTGATCACCGTTCGCCTAGAGCACCAGTTCAGCTTGCTCCGGCCCTGCGTGTGTTTAATGAGCAAAGAAATATGGATAAAGGATAATATGGATAATATGGATCCATGTAAATGTACTCAGTGAAAGTGCCAGATGATGTCGCAAGCTGTCAAAGACAGCCCATTCTTCCAAAAGTTGATTCCATGCGCCTTCAAATATTTCATTAAGTTTGACGTGTTTCCCCCCCTTACACGCAACTTCTATAAAGCGACTGCTTCCTGTTATTGTGTCAGAATCCTTGTTTTTAAAATACAACTATACTTCAGAACACTAGTTTAAGCAAATTTGATTAACGCGACCGTGAGCGTTGATGACTCTGAAGGGAGTTGCTTATACCGTGTGAGCTCGCTGTACTAACCGCGTTGTCTGTGTGTGTGTAAGAGAGAGTGTTTGTGTATGTGTGGATATCCTAACAACAAGATTAAACACCTAACATCGCAGACAGTCGCTCAAAGCAGTTTAGAGTTTGATGTTTAGAGATGGCGTGACCAAAGTCCATGTAAGAAGTCTAGCCTATAGTCTTTAGTAAGTGACTTTGATGTACCCCTTGGTGCTTCTTGCGTCCTTGTCACAGCACCAGTGCCACAGAAATTAAGCACCGAAATTCACATGCTGATTCGGTGATTCTGCTTGTGAGAGACTTTTCTCACTCTTAGGTCACATGTCAACAGACTGGACTGTCTTAGCAACTACCAAAATGCTAAGGAGGACTAAGCAAAATTGTTTCTACTTTATAATTAATGTTCTCCACTCGCAAAACAACTTTACAATGAATACAGTTGTTTGTATTCAATACTTTATTATTATAATTTTCCAATTTCCATATTTGCAATGCCTGTATTTTGGATTTTTTTGTAGTTCACTTAGAATCCAACATGGAAATAATTTTTGTTTGTTATTGGCATTGATTGTTTTAAAATTCAAATGGCACTTACATGCCTGTGTTTTACTGGTCCTGTGTTTTTTCTCTTAACATATCTCTTAACATTAATACTGCTAAAGCTGGGCTACGATTTACATTGCATAATGAACATACAATATTAATATTATTATACTTTAAAAAAAAAAACATATCAATTAAATACACTTTAGGAATACGTATTATGAAGAGAAAGCAACCAGAGCCGATTTCAGAAATCTCTGCTGTTAAATATGTAGGGAAATTTAGGAAAAGAAACACATATCGGGACAAGTAGGAGAACATTCTGCTTTATTTATTTAAAACAAAAGCAATCAGCCAAACACGCAGGATCAGTGTAACATTACATTATTTACGCTCATAGATTAATTATGAAACTTATCTTTGTGATCTGCCAAAAAATACACCTGAGAAAAAAAATTATAGGTTCAAATGTCCAAAGACTGACCATTAGATACACCAAAGATTAATTATATCCCGTTTTAACTGACCGCCTGGAGCTTCCAACATTTTTAAAGACGCGCTATCCATACACATAAACTGCAGATTTGACTTTAAAATAACTATATTCTCGCTTGAAAAACTCTTAAAACTTGATTTTGTGACATAGTTGATGAGTATTTTCCTAATTTAGCGGATTTCCCGTCCACCATTAATAGCCTTCATGTTTCTCAGAGATGGGTTGCAGCTGGAAGGGCATCTGCTGCGTAAAACATATGCTGGATAAGTTGGTGGTTCATTCCGCTGTGGCGACCCCAGATTAATAAAGGGACTAAGCTGAAAAGAAAATGAATGAATGAATAAAATATACATGTAGGGCGGCACAGTGGCTCAGTGGTTAGCAATGTCACCTCACAGCAAGAAGATCGCTGGTTCGAGTTCCGACTGGGCCAATTGGCATTTCTGTGAGGAGTTTGCATGTTCTCCTCATATTCGCATTTTATTTTCAGCTTAGTCCTCTTATTATTCTGGGGTCACCATAGCAGAAAGAACTGTCAACTTATCCAGCATATGCTTTACGCAGTGGATGGCTTTCCAGCTGCAACCCATCACTGGGAAGCATCCATACACACTCATTCACTACGGACAATTTAGCTTATCCAATTCACTTATACCACATGTCTTGTGGTACTGTGGGAAACCGTGGGGGAAACCGAAGCAGCAGGAGGAAACCAACACGAACACGGGGAGAACATGCAAACTTCACACAGAAATGCCAACTGACCCAGCTGAGGTTCGAACCAGCAACCTTCTTGCTGTGAGGTGATAGTGCCACCCACTGCGCCACCATGACACCCACATGTCTAATTTTAATTTACAATTACATTACACTGTTTTAGCTCTCTCTCTCTCTCTCAAAAAAAAAAAAACAAAAAAAAAACAATCAGCTTGGAATGTTCTGGTCAGTTTTTAGTAACCATTTAAAAAAATACAGAGTGAAACAATTATAATGTCAAAATGAATAAATGTGTTAAACGTGCTGTGAAAAAGAAACAGCAACATTAAACATATTGAATTAAGCCCATGCTCTAGTTGTCTTATATTTAGCTAAAGGTCTGTAACACCAAAGCATCTCACTAAATAATGGGCTTAACGTCACACAAACACGTAAGATAAACATGCATGCACACAAACAGCTATTGGCAAGACTAGAGCCTAAAAATGGCCAAAAAGCAAAGCAAAGCGTGACGGATGTCCGTTTGCTTGAGCAAAATATCAACCCCAGAGAGCAGTCATGCATAACATTAAACAAAAACCCTGAGAGACAACAGTTCCCACTGCCGGAATAATCAACACGGACACAGACAAATACGAACAACAGTGTTCAAACACAAAATCATGTTACATGCTACAATTACACATTGTTACATGGAGAATTAGAACAATCGCACTCCCTCCCCTCACTCTCTCTCTCCCCTTCACTCTCTCTCTCTCTTTCTCTCTGTTCCAGTAGCGGATAAGCCAATCAAAATCCAGTATTTCTGTTTGTGAGTTTTGATGGATGGCTATTAGGAACCTGCCAAGAGCATCACAAGGGGAAACTGCTCTGATTAATGTTCAGGGAGTTCAAACACACACATGCACATGCACACACATACTCACACATGCACACACACACATACGCACACGCACAAACGAGCAGAGGGAAAATATAAACCTTTATATGACAAGTTATTTTCATTATATAAACTTTAGTCCAAGTATATTTTATAACACTTAATAATAAGCTTGTTTTACAAGTTCCCTGGAGTAAATCAGTTGAGTTTTACCATATTTTAATCCACTCAGTCGATCTCCAGGTCTGATGAAAGCACTTTTAGTTTAGCTTAGCATAATCAATTGAATCGGATTAGACCATTAGCATCTCGGTCTGTGTCTTTAGAAAGCTGCTTCAGTGTAACAGCTCCATATATTGATCAAACATAATAAATGTTTTCTGTTTTTTGTTTATTCAACATGCATCTAATTACAATTATACAATCTTATAATCCCAATGACTCCCATATGATTTGATGTTATATATATATTTATATATATTTATTTATTTATTTATTTTTTGTCAAATCCCTGCATGCTGATCTGATGACCCAGTCTGTTGTGATTGGTTGACTGCATGCAGGCTGAGTAGAAAACAAATCATACATCACGACTTAAACATTGTGTATCTGTGAGCCCAATGCAAAACATATTGATAAAGCTCTGCAGTTTGTGCACCAATTTATCGCTTTTTTTTTTTCGCCGGCAGCTAGCTCCCTGCAACTCAAATGGTTGATTCATTTAAGCTAAGCAGACTGATCACTACCTGGATGGGAGACCACATGGGAAAGCTAGGTTGCTGCCGGAAGTGGTGTTAGTGAAACCAGCAGGGGGCACTCAATCTACGTTCTGTGTGGGCCCTAACGCCCCAGTATATTGATGGGGACTCTATACTACTCAGTGAGTATTGTCTTTCCGATGAGACAATAAACCAAATTCCCGGCTCTGTGGTCATTAAAAATCCCAGAATGTCCTCCAAAAAAAGAGTAGGGTTTTAGTCCTGGCATCCTGGCCAAATTTGCCCACTGGCCTTTGTCCATCAAGGCCTCCATATCATATTTGGCTTCATCACTCTGTCTCCTCTCCACCAATCAGCTGGTGTGTGGTGTCCAGTCTGGCTCAATATGGCTGCTGTCGCGTCATCCAGGTGGATGCTGCACACTGGTGGTGCATGAGGAGATTCCTCCCAAAAATGTATCAAGCGATTTGAGCGTCCAGAAAAGCACTATTTAAATATAAGGAATAATTTTTCTTTATAATAATAACAAATAATAATAATAATAATAAAGACAAACATACAGTATTATTTAACACTTTTTTATGTAATGGGTTTCATTGTGCAGTGCAGTGCTTTCCACGTCACGTGCGAAAGCCACTTTAGCTGGTAACCAGGCCGAGACTAAATGAAGACAAGTTGAACAGAGTGAACACAACACACAGAACTAAATACATATTACAGAAAACAAGAAGGCAACCATTGTAATCACACTTACAGGTTGTGATTCAGAGGAAGTAGAAGCTGGTCCAAAAAAAACTGTGAACTGTTAAAGTCCATGTCAAGGTTCAACATACATGCACATATCTAGTCGTTTGGTATCAGTCCTTCATTTAATGTTAACCATCCCACATTGTGAGATTCACTATTAAATGATCAAAGCCTCATATTTAGGCCGCTCAATGGTAAAACTCCAAAATTAAGAATAAAAAAATACAGAAAATCCATTACAATGTTAGAGGTTAGGGTGTTATAGTTCTCTTGGGTCTGAACAGGCCATTTCACCCCGACATCACAACAAAATGGCTCAAGATTTCTTCAGAGATTCTGAGACTCATTTCAACGACTCTGAGTCGACTCTTTCTGTTTAAGAATCAATCACTTGATACACAGTACACTTTCAGATTTAAACCTAAACAGGATGTTTCCATTCACTTAGAGCTGTGTTATACATGACATGAAAGGTTATTTTCAAAAATTCATATTAGGGGCACTTTAAATCTATTACCAGGGACTGATTTCAAGCCAAGAATACTTAAAAAATACTTGATTATAGTTCCATGAATATCTTAATTAAAAGATGGAGCAAATTGAGTATACTTAAAGCATACTTACAGTCTAAGTGTAATTATATTTCTTAGATATACATAAAAAGTACATTTTCAAATTAAAGTAAGTATTCAAAATCTTTTTATTTTTTTGTAGGAATCAATAATTCTCTATTTAATCAGTTAGACATAAACACGTTCTAAAAATGTAAAAAAAAGACGCATATTTATGTCAAGAAACTGACCAGAAAATGGTCATAAGCAGATTTGTGAACAGTTCATTAGTGTAAGGTCTGAGCAGGGGAAGGAAAGTCTTCCCTTCAGTGATATTTATAGAGGGACTGAATCCCCCAGAGAGAGTGTGCAAACACATAGACACCAGGAAAATACAGTCATATGCATGCACACATGGGTATTTGTTGGAGACACATTGACAAAACAGGAAAACGCACAACATATTGCTATTTGTGCAGCGACTCATCTGAACAGGCAACCAGCAAAATGCTCAGAAAAGCACTAATGTTACCGTATTATAATTGTTAATTGAAATCAGTGTCTTCACACATGAACATACGGACATACGCACATGCTTGTAATTTCACTAATGCTCGACATAATGGATTGTCAGTTTCATCAGAAATGGAGGGTTTTACCAAGAACAGGGTCGACACTCCTGAGGTAAAGCCATGTTTGCCTGTGTTGTAATGTAATGATTTTATGATCCAACCATATATCAGGTTCGCCACCCTGGCTTCATTAAACTTTCAGGTCTCTAAGAAAACACAAGGCAAATGTGATTTTTCTTGTGCGGGTCAGGCTTAGGTTCTGGTATCAATGCTGGAAAAGCAACAAATGTGCTAATAAATAGTGCAGAACTCGCCAGACGGTTGAAACCTACAGTATATAATGATTTTTCCATATCATTCTAGAAAATATGTTAAAAAATGCACGCCACCTAATACAAGGTCATTTAAAATCAGTCACGTTTTATATTTTGTATGTTGTATTTTGCAGAAAATGAAAACCACTAAGAAAAAAAAAACATTATTTGTTTTCATACAACAAATGAAAACAACTTCAGTAAAATATTTACAGACAATATTTATTCATATACAGAATGTATTTACAGGCGTCACGGTGGCGTAGTGAGTAGCACGTTCGCCTCACAGCAAAAAGGGCACTGGTTCGAGCCTCGGCTGGGTCAGTTGGCATTTCTGTGTGGAGTTTGCATGTTCTCCCTGTGGTTGCATGGGTTTCCTCCGGGTGCTCCGGTTTCCCCCACAAGTCCAAAGACATGTGGCATAGATTGATTGGGTGAGCTAAAATTGTCCGTAGTATATGAGTGCGAATGAGTGTGTATGGATGTTTTCCAGCGATGGGTTGCAGCTGGAAGGGCATCCACTGCGTAAAACAAATCCTGGATAAGTTGGCGATTCATTACGCTGTGGCGACCCCGGATTAATAAAGGGACTAAGCCGAAAAGAAAATGAATGAATGAATCAATAAATGTATTTACATTTATTCAGTAGCCTTCTTAAATATATTTGAGATTTCTTTTGTCACAGTATATTATTTTTGTTATAGTATATTACATACAAAAAGAAAATTTAAGTGAATACAATGGGATTCAAGCTACATTTATTTGTTTTGTTTTACTGTTTTACTTTTTTTACTACAGTAATTTGAGGAACAAACTAAAAAATAAGCTAAAACTAAATAATTCAGCAGAAATTGGCTTTGTTTAACAGATATTGTTATAGTTTTGTATAACAAAACAGTCTGAAAATCTGTGCTAAAAAATAATCAATGACTAATTAATTTAATTTGAACTTTTCAACACAACTTATTTATTATACTGTATATTCAACAATAATACAGAACTGTGAACTAAGTTTTTTTTTATCAGAAATTCTATGTTCTCTGTTTTAATTTTTAGTATATTATATAGTACACTGCAAAACCTAATAAGTTAAGGTAACTCAAACCATTTGAGGACACACAGCAACACAGCAAAATCGTCAGAGTAAAATTTACTCAGTTTAGAGA
>CAIGQQ010037819.1:788094-837310 GCA_903798035.1 Danio albolineatus | reverse complement strand
AAATAAATAAATAAATAAATAAATAAATAAATAAATAAATAAATAAAACTTATTAACTTAAAACCGACAACATAGTTACTTCATTCATTCATTTTCCCAGCCAGTGACCTTCTTGCTGTGAGGCAACAGTGCTATCCACTGAGCTACCATTTTGCCCCAACAAGTTACTTTGTGAGAATTAATATTTCACTTTTTCTGTTTTCTGTCTTTTTGAGTTTATAAACTTTTATTTGAAATATTTTTATGAAGGGCAAAAAAGGGCATAACTGACTATTTTGTCTGCAACGATCAGTTTTGCCCTGTTTCAAAAAAAAAAAAAAAGCCAGTTTACTTCATAATGATTTTCTTAATGCAAATCAGAACAGACAAGGGACTAAAAACTTTAATTAAACTCTACAGAAATGCTTTTATAGATTGCACTTTAGCAGAGCAAGTGATATACACCCCACCGTGCCATTTTCTAACAGGAACAAATAACACAACTGGTAAACACATTCACTGATAACTGCTTTTATTCTTTCCAGAGCAAATTACTAAAAGCGACTACAAATTACAAATGACAGAGAGTCTCATGTGTATATATAAAATTCCCAGAAGTGCATTTGTTGATGCAATCATATCTTCACAACTGGAAACTGATTTACTGAAGTGAGAGAGAAAAAAAGAGCGAGTGCAAACAGATTTATAGACAAGAAGATGCAGAGAATAAAACAGAGGAAGTAACATGTAGAAAGCAAACGCTAGCCTAATTTCAAAAGTGCCTCTCTGGGACATGACACGGGATAAAAAAGAGAGAGAGAGAAGGACATATGGCAAAAGGAGAGGACACACTAAAAGAGAAGTAATCTATTAAGAGATGCATTTAGATTTGGTGGCATGAAGAAGCCAGGAAGCACTTAAGAGTCACGTTTTTAATTTCCACACAAAGAAATGAGCAGATAGGAGAGGCTCTTCAGCATATGCTGTAATGAGGAGTGCATTAGAAACAGGCTGCGCTGGGACACAACAGATCTGAGCTCAGTATCACGCACTACTGCTGCATATAATTGTGATACAGTTTTTAATTGCCTCCAATAATTCAAATCCCTGAGCCAGACTTGCGGCTCGCTATTTTTTTTTTTTTTTAACCTCGTTAGTTGTTTCAAAAGTTATATGTCCAATGAGTGGCGCTGAAAAGTCTGTGTCATTTGATCCGAAGCAGATACAGTAAATGTTATTTGTGCAAAATAATTAAAAAATACCATTTTGTTGATATGAGTGGTGCATCATGGTGGCGCAGTGGGTAGCACGATCGCCTCACAGCAAGAAGGTCGCTGGTTTGAACCTCAGCTGGGTCAGTTGGCATTTCTGTGTGGACTCCTCCCGGTGCCCCGGTTTCCCCCACAGTCCAAAGATATGCCGTACAGGTGAATTGGGTAATCTAAATTGTCCATTAGTGTATGTGTGTGAATTAAGAATGTATGGATGTTTCCCAGAGATGGGTTGCGGCTGGAAGGGCATCCGCTGCGTAAAACAAATGCTGGATAAGTTGGCGGTTTATTCCGCTGTGGCGACCCCAGATTAATAAAGGGACTAAGCCGACAAGAAAATGAATGAATGAATGAATTTACTGCTAGGTTAACAGAATATTTACATCATCCTGAAAACTCATCCTTAATCCTCCATTTCCTGATCCCTGTTTTTTTTTTCTTCTTTTTTTTCTCAAGAGTACTAATATTTTTACAAGCTAGCCAATATCATCTCTTCCAGGATGTAGTGGTGGTCTCCAGAGGCACGGCCAGCGCAAGCTATTGCGCCACACGTGCTTTGAATTCTGCCCAGAACTCTTTATCTCAGTCTTTCCGAGTGCAAACCATTTTCACACATCTAGATCAGCCACTCTCACACCTCCCACCAAACTGCAGACATGCTTTCAGATGCTACTTTTTAAAGCGATGTTTTCACCCCCACCACCACTCAATGCGGGTCAGTTTCAACAGAACTCTTGACATTAGTCGTCTTTAATCCACTCCAGCCACTGCGCTCAGCTCTTTCAGCCTGCTTTTGCTCTATTTATTTCTCTTTTATTGATCACCGCAAACACTTTTCAATTGTCTAGCAGTTTTTTGGCACGCTTTTACATCTTACACTAACACATTGACCCCATTTTAACACAATATCTTTATTCCACACCTTACCATTGGTGTCTAAAAGCAACAACTTCTATTTTATTATGAATTTATGCTATTGCACTGAAAGTGTGGCGGCTTAATGAAAAATGTCAACATGTATAGTCAAATATGTGCTTATTAGAAGCTGAATAAATGCAGTTGTCTTTTTTCAATGTTCCACTAATAACAATAAGATATACAATATGTTTTGATAAGTAAATTGTTAACTAACAATGAAAAAAAAAAGTCTAAAATATTTATTAATCAAATCCGATTTTGGATCATGTTTCGATTGAGCTTACATAAACTAAAAACTGTTGTCTCTATTGCAAAATGAATATAAACAGCAATATACTGACAATACTTACAAATATTAAAGAGCCCATATGTTGGGTTGAGAACGGTTAAGTTTCACTTTTTGAAGTCCCAAACAACAGGATGATATGTATGCAAGGTTAAAAAACACTTTCAATGTCTTATAATATCCATTTAATTTTTCCATGTTTGCCCACTGACTCCCATATGAATCGTCTGAGCGAGTCTTTTTCCCAAGCACCTCCTTTACGTGACGCTACCAGGTTACGTCACGCCACCACATCACGTCCTTTACGTGTCAGCAGCCCAATGCCAGAACATATTGAAAAAAAATCACTGCAGTTGTACAACAGCGTATTGCTATATTCTTCATCATAACAACAAACATTCAGTAATAATTAACACTTTATGGACTATTGTACGCCAACAAATAGTTACATTCGGCAGTAAGCTAAATGGCTACCGCTACATGCTGCACTGAGCAAACACAATACAGACAACTACATCCATATTTACCTTGTTACAGTGAACAAGATGATAGTTATTTTAATCATACTTACAGGTTGTGATTCTGTGGAAGAACATGCAGGTCCAAATAAACTGGATATTGATCCATCCTTTAACAACAACTGTGCAACAAATCCCGCGTTGTAAGCGTGTAGATTGGTGTAGCTCTCTTCAGAGAAATGACGCGAACACAGCACCATGTTGGGGCTATAATTCTCAGGTATTTTACCAAAAATAACCTCAACCACTCCAGGTAGGGAAAAGAGGTTTCCAGGTAGGGAATTGAACACAGCTTTTCTCTCGCATTTCAGAGCACAGCGTCTATGGGACATGATTTAACCGGAATGTGATACAGTGCTTGTCGTCTGCCACTTTTTCTTCCTGTCTGTGGGCGGGGCCGGGGAGTTCAATTTTCCCGGGGTCTGCGTGCGCAACTAGTGGGCGGGGCTTATGTTTCCTGTTGACGTCAAGCCGAAATGGCTAAAGACTCGTTCTAATAACGATTCATTTAAACAACTATGAGTCGACTCTTTTATAGATGAATCAATAGTTTTAAACACTTTGCACTTTCAGATTTAAGCCTTAGCTGGACATTTCACTTTAGAGCTGTGTTATACACTGCATGGAAGGTCATTTTCAAAAATCCATAATATGGGCTCTTTAATGAACAGTGTTTACAATGTGCTCTGCATTGTTAGTTATGGTTAGTTGAAGCTTTAACTAGTATCATCTAATAGGTACTTACTGTTAACATTTCCCAAAAAGGAAAAAAAGAATTTGACCATAAACATTTGCACTATAAAAGCAGTCCAATCTAATGCAATCAATTCTGTCTGCAAATGGTGGACAAAAATAAAAGTTGACAAGCTCAACATGTGTTAGAAGCCTTTATTTGGTAAACTGCGATCAGTTTTTCTTTTTTTTTTTTAAGTTGTTTATTATCTCATAATCATAGGGAAACAACATTAAGTGCTATCTTTAAAGGTATAAGAGAGCACATTTGTCATATGGTTTAGTGAGAACCATTTTTATTCTGCGAATTGGAATGTAAGACAAAGGCAAAAGCTGTTTTTAATGTCTTTTTGCTTTTCGGGGGTCAAAAAGTCTTGTGTGGGGCCCTGGAATATTTTCTTATGGGGGCCTGGGGGCCAAAAGGTTAAGAACCATCTTCTGGACATATGCTCTATTATTCCTTTCCATAAACTAAGACTATATTGTGAAGAAAGCTTTTGCCCATGTCTCTTTTGAAGCTCTCTTTTGGAGCCCATACACGCAGGACATTCATTCCAAACGATCAGTTCTGGGAGTTGACTGAGTTTTACCTGTATGGACTGGATAGCTCTATAAGCTATGGATAGCTATGATGATCACCGAGTTGCAGTTATGGTTAGTTGAAGTTTTAACCTGCGTCAACTAATAGGTCATTAATGTATAAGGGCTTCCCAAAAATTAAATAAAGCATTTGACAATGAGCGTTTGCACTATAAAATAGTATATGAATCCATTCTAATGCATTTTCAATAGCAAACGTGGAAATGGACAAGCACAAAATGTGTTTAAAGCTGTATTTGATGTGAGCAACAGTGATCAGTTTAAAAAAAAAAAAGTGGTTCATTAGCTTATAATCATCACACCGTTAAGTGTTATAAAGCTATATTTAAATGTGTAAGAATATATGGTGTTGTAAAAGAGGTTTTATTTGTTACTCCAATCTCATATGTTTTCTTTCTTTCCTGTGAATTGGAATTTAATACAATGGCAAAATCTGTTTTGAATCTTCTTTTCTGAGGTCAGAGTCTTGTGTGGGGCCCTGGAATATTTCCGTATGGGGGGCTTTAGGGGCAAAAAAGGTTAAGAACTGTGTAATCTTCAGAAAATGCGCTGCATTATTCCTTTCTGTGACTAAAAATATACTGTGAAGAAAGTTTTGGCCATTACGCTTTTTGAGTCCATTGGTTTTCACATTAATTTCATTCACAGCACATTCATTCCAAATCATGATTTATGCCAATTGATGGAGTTTCAGATGTATGAAATTGGCTTTGGCTATGATTATCATTGAGTTACATGACCCATATTCAGTTAAACCTCTTTTGACCGGATGCAACCCAGATTGCGTTAGTGCCAAACACTTACCAAACCCCATGGTTTCTTCACATTTAGGACAGTGGTAGCAATAATTCATTATTAGTTTATGCACAGGCTTTTAAACATAAACCTCACGGTCACTGATTTCATTAGAGCCACTGATTATAATTGCCTCATTCAATGCCTATAGATTACAGTTCACGTTCAGAAAAAGTACTAAGAAAAAAATGCTAAAAGGTACTTTTTTAAAATTAACTTCATAATGCATTGTAGCACTTGTACTTTGTTGGATTGAGATCTGGTGACTGGAGGCCATTTGAGTATAGTGAACCGATTGTCATGTTTGAGAAACCAGTTTGCGATGATTTCAGCTTTGTGACATGACACATTATCCTGCTGGAAGTAGCATCACAAGATGAGTGCTCTGTGGTCATAAACAGATTGGCATGGTCAGCAACAATATTTAGGTTTGCTGTGGGGTTTCAGTGATGCTCAATTGATAGTAAAGGACCAAAAAGTGTGCCACAAAAGTTATCCCACACATTTACACCACCAGCAGCCTGTACTATTGAGGCAGCTTTATATGCTTTCATTGTTTACACCAAATTCTAACCATACTACACAAATATCAATGCACAATGGGTGCCACGATTAATTGATTCAACTGTTTTTCTGTTTTTTTTTTAGTGCGGCTAAAAAAGAAAAAAAAATCAGGAAGATGTCACAATATATCTGTACTGTGAATCCTTTTCGCCACAATAACTGTGATGTGTAAATCTAATATCTGACACTGGAATGAGGACCCAAATGCAGAATGAGATTAAGAGGGTTTATTGATAGACAAAAGGGGACACAGGGGTTAGATGATTAACAGTCCAACAGGTGAAGGTGGGAAGTGCAGGGGAGCCCTGGTTGGCGTGGATGACAGCCACAGATGGTTATAGGCAGGAAGACTGTCCAGGGAGAGACCGGGCCAAACTAGAGGTGGGAAGGCCTTGAATGAGGCACAGCAGAGCACCGTCAAAAGAGGGTTGTAGACTATGTACCAGTCTCAGTCAGGCAGAGGATAGCATGCAGGGAGTCACAGGTGGCAGAAGCGGTGAACACAATGGCATGACAAACACACAACAACACATAGACAGACAGGGGAAAACTAAAACAGAAAGCAAGAAAAAGTAAAAGTAAAAGCAATACATTGGAGTTAAGACTATTCTTAAAATAAAACAAAACTAGAAAACGGTGGCTCAGTGGTTAGCATTGTCACCTCACAGTAAGAAAGTTGCAGGTTCGAGTTCCAGCTGGGCCAGTTGGCATTTCTGTGTGGAGTTTGCATGTTCCCTTCGTGTTCCCATGGGTTTACTCTGGGTGTTTCCCTCACAGTCCAAAAGGCATGCGGTATAAGTGATAAAAGTACAACTGATTTAAATTGGTCAGAGTGTATTAGTGCGTGTGTGAATGTGAGAGTGTATGGATGTTTCCCAGTACTGGGTTGTGGCTGGAAAGTCATCCACTGCGTAAAACATATGCTAGAATAGTTGGTGGTTCATTTTGCTGTGGCAACCCCTGATAAATAAGGGACTAAGTCGAAGGTAAATGAACAAACAAACAACAACAACAACAACAAACTTTTTTTATTGGAGTCAACCAGAAAATGCAACCCAGGCTCACTGCGGACACGTACCCGGGTCTTTCTGGGAACAGTGAAATACAAAACTTTAGGTACGTCTGCTCGCAGTTTTTGCAAATCCACCAGAGGCCGCTGTGTAAGCTTTCTGTAAGCTTTCAGATGCTTTCTGATCACAAATACCTCTCAAGTAAATCCACCAGTGGGCACAATATACACTTTAGCCAACCAAGCCAGCTTGCTTGATGAGTGACAGACAGACAGACCGACTGACCCACCAACCCCCTTCCCTAAACCCAACCAATAGTATTTTCAAAAGCAATCAGAAAAAGAGAAGCAATCACAGCCGCATGATTTTGCCACATTTTTAGCGTGATGTTTATATTAATATATATTTTTTATACCTAGTTTCTGAAACCGGTCTTCATCAGATTTAAATCCCATTGTCAAGGTCAACTCCGCTCCATGTTCCAAGTCTGCCGACATATACAGCAAGCTACTGCGCAAACTGGTAATACCGAAAAAGCCGTCAATATGGAGGTAAGGGGTCAGCGGTAGCTTGAAAAGGAACAGAAGCCATTGGAGGGTTCATAAAACCTCGTAGCCTTTTTTTAAAGGCGAAATGAAGCCAGATGTACCTCTGGCTGCATAATTCAAAGCTCTCCAGAAATTTAGACAAGGGTAGTATCCACAATAAGCCTGTGCTGAGAAAATGAATATAATAAATATAACAATTTCCCAATGGGTTGTGGCTGGAAGGGCATCCGCTGCGTAAAACAAATGCTTGATAATTTGGCAGTTCATTCCGCTGTGGCGACCCCGGATTAATAAAGGGACTGAGCCGAAAAGAAAATGAATGAATGAATGAATAAATATAACAACTGAGATAGATACTAAAATGAAAAATTGGACAAAGTGGAGGAAGATTCTTAAAGCTCAGCAACAAAGCATGAAACCACAAACTCACAAACACACACTATGAACTTGCAAAGACTTGAGGGTATAGAGAGCACAATATAAAGCAAATGAGGATCAGGTGAAGACAGTTATATTAACAAGGAATTGATAAGTACTAAACAAGTGGGCATCATAATGGTAAATGATGAACCACCATGAAAACACAATCGCAAGACTATGCTGAATGACAAAATTTGTGATCTTAATGGTCAAACAATGGTTTTAGGAAATGCACCCCTGTCTGACTTTAGAAGTCCTTTGTGAGATTTATTGAAAATACTTGTTTAGTTGAAGATCAAGATTGTAATGAACAGTGTTTGCTCTACTTAGGCTCTTAATGTAGGACTTGGGGTTTTGTGGTAGGTGCATTGAATTTCTGTAAAGTGATTGACAGATTAGTTAATTACATTAACAAGCAATTGAACAGGTGTACCCAATTAAGTGATTAATGAGTGCATATACAGCACACACATACTGTAAATACATTACTGCCATATTCTCTGCTGTTGTGAGACAGCTGCATGACAGTGTGCCACACAGAAACTTTCATTTGACACTGGCAGTAATTCAGCACACTGCAGCACGGGTGTTAATACCAGCAACTGCCAAGGCTCTTCCAAACTGAGGTCAGTCAGGATTTCAGTATTTCACCTCATCAGCTCTCGGCAGTAAACATGCCTGCTCAATTTTTTTCTGGAGGGCTTTTCATCTTCCTTACTTTGGAGATTGTGTCCAATTTATTTCATTTTCCCATGTGCTTATAAATCTAGTGTTCCGAAGCACACACATACAGACACACAAGTAAAGAACGGTGCACTTCATTTTCATAAAATGTATTGGGAAAAGATGCATTAACGACTTGAAATAACAACAGTGTCTAAGACTGGAGGTTAATGGAAGGCCGCTCTCAGTCTGTTTACATAAATATGACAAGACTCATCTGAAATAACAAATCTGAATTTGATTTGCTTGTGCGGAGTTAGGCGTAATTCAATTTAATAACTGGGCCATTTTAAATTATTCACAGAATATCGAGTTGGGATTTTGTTTGGAATAACATGAAGAAGGATTTATCAATCTGAAATAGAGCACAGTCACGTAACACAATAATTAGTTCATTAGACCAATGGAACACCCACTTTTAAGCCAAAATACAGGTATTATTTAATCAATTTTCAACAAATTATGGGTATGCTTTCCCTGAGACATTTATCTAAATCTAATTAAATGATTAGCATATTCATTCTGGCTAATGATGGCTATTTATTTTCCCTAATAATGCAGTTTCTCTTTTTTATACAGTACATGCTTCTCTAAAACTAACTTTGATAATGTTGAAGTGATGTATAGTCACAGTTTTCATATAACCCTTTTATAAATAATTATTATTTACATTATATGTTGATATATGAGTTATCTTTATTAGAATAAAATAATCCGAATTTAAATCTTCATTTTAAAGCTTGATTTTTACTTCTTTTCAGGAGTTTTAATTCATTAAAATGAAACATGAATAAATATTTGAATATTTTAATTAAATTAATGATTTTTAAAGTTATTTATTTATTTTTGACAGAAATGTGGAGTAAACTGACACATTTATGCTAATTGTGATTGAAATTAGCTTGAATATGTAATTATTATTGCATCAACTGATTAACATTAACACAGTTATTCTCTTAAAAATAAAGCTTCCAAAAGAGTTTTTGCAGCAGTGATATAAAAGAAAGTAAAGAACCTTTCAAAGAACACATTTTCTTGGTATGAACAACATTTTAATTAATTAAATTATTTTTTTGTGGGATGTAAATATTATCTAGACTATAAGAGTTTATGGAATCATTGTGCCAATATGGAGCCTTTATTTTTAAGGATGTAAAGTCTGGCTACCCAAGACTAGCAAAAAACGTATTTTTTTATTTATTTGTTTGTTTGTGAACCTTTATTTTAGGAGTGTAAAGTCTGGATACCCAAGACTAACAAACAACATGTTTGTTTGTATGTTTGTTTGTTTGTTTGTTTTTTTGTTTGTTAGTTCCCTCGTTTAATCATTTATTTATTTATTTATTTATTTATTTATTTATTTATTTATTTATTTATTTAGTTTGTTTGTTTGTTTGTTTGTTTGTTTGTTCGTTTGATCATATATTTATTTTGTTTGTTTGTTTGTTTGTTCGCTCGTTCGTTTGATCGATTATTTATTTTGTTTGTTTGTTTGTTTGTTTCGTTTGCTTGTTTAATCATTTATTTATTTTGTTCATTTGTTTGTTTCTTCATTCGTTCGATCATTTATTTATTTTGTTTATTTGTTTGTTTGTTTGTAAACTTTATTTTAAGGCTGTAAAGTCTGGCTACTTAAGACTAACAAATAGTTTGTTTGTTTTGTTTGTTTATTTATTTTTCTTTTTATTTATTTATTTATTTAAATTGTTTGTTTGTTTGTTTTTCTTTTTGTTTATTTATTTATTTATTTAAATTGTTTGTTTGTTTGTGCAAAACATGCAACATAGAGTAAACATTTAACACATAAACCAACAGAACAACAACAGAAATAATATTAATGCATATAAACAGCAATGACAATCAAAATATTTAAACAGAATTTAGTATTCATAATAATAATAATAATAATAATAATAATAATAATAATAATAATAATGTTTGTGTTGATGGAAATATTTAATATTTTTATATTATATTATAATATTATTTTGTGATGACAATCGATATCAGTGATGACAGTGATAGAAATGAAGGTAATAACAAAATCGATGTAAGTAATCACAACATTAATACTGAGAAAAAACGAGAGAAACACACCCAACACATAGCACATCTGTACTGTCTTCTGTGTCAGTGATCATGTCTTTTTTTTTTTTTCTTTTTTTAAAGACAACTTATTTTCAGTTTCCATGTCAACCGACAATGGAAGGGTTTTTGGAAAGCCCAAACATTTCTGGTTAAGCATGTCGCTCTCTGACAGATACTGGACAGTAATAAGGTGCAAATTCAGTGTAAATGACACAAGCACATTTTGAGAAAGCGGCATGGCAGTGGTGCCCAGTCAGGTGGAGGTTAAAAGAAGAGACTTGAAGACAGGAAGATCCAGACCTGTGGTCAGAAACACATTAATCGTCATTTGTTTTTGTTGCTTAGTTACATATATATAGCAATGCAAAGACGGGATGCAGCGTAGTGTGTGAGCCCCTTCCTAATTTTTAGACCCTACTGCCCAAAAGCTCAAGATGAATGCAGAGAAAGGGTGCAGTGAAAATCAGTATCATCTTCTGTTTGTTGTCCGCCTGACAGGCTTAATGGCAGAAGTGTGACCTGCTGATAATGCAACAAAACAATGCAGATCTCTGTATGCCATTGTGCCTCAGAAATAGGCCATTACTTCAGGTTTTTTGGGCTTGCGCATGAGTTTGTTAGCATGTGCACTGTATAACTGCTGCCAAAACAAGGCCACACTCCTGACACCCGAAAGTCAGCCAGCAGCACAATACTTAAATAGACTTGGAGGAACAAAGAGTCACATTATTGTCTGTGGTTTTGCGTCTGAGTGAGCAAATGACTATCAATCAAAGGTCCACATGACTGGATTCATGTGTCTAGGCAGATTGGAGATACAGGGATCATGCAGTGCTGCTGGTGAGAGTATTTGCAGGTGAGGATGGCAGGAAAAACACACACTAAAACTCTAAAAGTGGGAGCGCTTTAATGTTTATGTTTTATTTTTATTTAAAACCTCTTGTTTGACTTGGGTGCAATTAAAAAAAAAAAAAAACTGGTGACTTTTTCTAAAATTCAAATTTCATATTTTCATGAAGGCTGTACACATGTAAGGTCCATTGTCATGCTTTTTTTACACCACAAAAACTACTGACACACACATGCACACTCCAACACACACCCCAAACACACACACAACTAGAATGTGTGGTAAGACTTTATTTTTATGGTCTCTTTTGCACATTTTGGTGACCAAAAGTTACATTGCAACTACTTTACATGCCAATTACTTCTCATTTGAGTGTTAGTAGAGTGTCTGCTTTATATCTGCTGATACTGCTCCGTCAACAGACATTTAACCATACCTGTCAACATTGGGATGTGAAAATAACTTTTAATATTATTGTTTACAAAAGAAAATGTAATAGTGTACATTTGCAAACAGCTTAGCTTCTTAAAATGAGCTATTGAAGAAATAGAATCAAGTTTTCAAATCTCATTAAGCTTTTTCTTACTGTATAACTTACACATTCTGAATAAAGAGCAACAATTGAAACTCATTTATATAGATTTTTTTGTTTGATTACTTTAAATAACAGAGGTGTCACTTTAAAAACGAAATATTATAATGAAAGCATTTGATTGCTTTCCTAACGTTTTATGCTCATTTAGAACAAAATTAGTTGTGTTTGGGAAAAAAAGCCTATCAAAATCGACATCTTTAGATGTGATTTTTATTAATTATGTGTATATGTCTGTTCAAACATGCACCCAAAACCCAGTATCCACTTATTGTACAGAATCCGTTTGGGAAACAGCGTCTATTTATCACTGTGGAGCGCGTCAGTTAACAGTCACGCACCGCTTTATGACTGTTTTGAGGACTGCATAGGAGGAGCGACGGCACCTGGAATGAAAAGGAAAGGGGATCCAGCTGTTTTTATATTTATTTCAAAGTATTTTCATGCCTAAATAAACCGAAAGCACAGAACTGACCAACATTTAAAAGCAAGGGGTGGCCCCTGGTGTTTCGGCGGTATGGATTGCGTATAGGGAGGATCGGCTCTTTATGCCACCTGTCAGAGAACGACTGAAAATAAGGGAGAAATATGGGAAAATACCTTTACGGGATGACAGCGGGATAGAACTGTAAAATACGGGAGAATCCCGGGATAAACGGGAGGGTTGACAGGTATGCATTTAACTGACTATACGAAACTTTGCAAGTACGTCAACTTACACTATCCCTAACCCCAACCTAACAGTCTACTTATAATCTATTGAGAATTAGTTGGCATGTATATGCAATGTAACTTAAATTCAACAAAATGCATTAAAGGGACCATCAAAATAAAATGATACCGAATGTGTTTTAACTTGTATGAATACTGTCTTCCTAAACACGTATGCAGGTATCTTCAGCATTAGAAAATATAACCTTTACTTTAGTGACAAACAAAAGCTGCCCTCTGATTAAACATTGATGAAAAACCCCACACCGATGAGCCAAAATCTGGACATTCACAGGGTTTGTGATAAACATGAGGTTGTTTCTTCATGCAAAATAGATTTGGACTGAAATTGAATTTAGCTTCTTAATTTTAAAGGTTAAGTGAAGGCAAGCCATTTTTATTATTTTACTGAAGAGCGAACAATGTATTCAGAATACAGAACAGGAGGGTTAAGTTTAAAACTTCATAAAGTGTGTTAGACAACATCATTCATTCATTCATTTTCTTGTTGGCTTAGTCCCTTTATTAATCTGGGGTCACCATAGCGGAATGAACCGCCAACTTATCCAGCATTTGTTTTACGCAGCAGATGCCCTTCCAGCCACAACCCATCTCTGGGAAACATCCATACACACTCATTCACACTTATACACTACGGACAATTTGGCCTACCCAATTCACCTGTACCGCATGTCTTTGGACTTGTGGGGGAAACCGGAGCACCCGGAGGAAACCCACGCAACCACGGGGAGAACATGCAAACTCCACACAAAAATGCCAACTGACTTAGCTGAGGCTCGAACCAGCGACCTTCTTGCGGTGAGGCGAACGTGCTACTCACTACGTCACCGTGGCGCCGACAACAGTGCATTGAAATGAAAAAGATTTTAATCCATATTTTAAATAGTATAAACGTCAGTGTTGTCATAATTATCTACAGATTAGTGAAACACTAGATTAGCGATCACGCGAATCTAATGGTCTGATAGCTGTATGATATTCTGCAATCGCAGCACTCGTACAGTTCACCCTTCTGTCTTAGTCTGCCCACAGAATGACATCAGATCAATAAACTCACTACAGTTTGACAAATATTGCAGCTGTTGGACAACATAATGTACTTTTGAGGCTTTTTAGGTGAAGGCAAGGCAAGGCAAGGCAAGGCAAGTTTATTTATATAGCACATTTCATACACAGTGGCAATTCTAAGTGCTTTACATAAACAGGAATAAAATTGAAGTATAAGAAAATAAAAACAAATAATAAAAAAACAGATAAAAACAGATTAAAATGAGTTAAAACAAGTTATAAAAGAATGAAAAGAAAAGAAAGACACAATAGTGCGATCTGTCGGACGTAGCACAGTGCTCATTCAGTAAAGGCACAGCTAAACAGATGTGTTTTCAGTCTTGATTTGAATGTGCCTAATGTTGGAGCACATCTGATCATTTCTGGAAGCTGATTCCAGCAGCGGGGGGCGTAATAGCTGAAAGCAGATTCACCCTGCTTTGACTGAACTGTTGGAATTTCTAGTTTATAAGATCCTAATGATCTGAGTGATCTGTTAGGCTTGTATTCAGTAAGCATATCTGTAATGTACTGAGGTCCTAGGCCATTTAGTGATTTATAGACAAGTAATAATACTTTAAAATCTATTCTGAATGTAACTGGGAGCCAGTGTAAAGACCTGAGGACAGGTGTGATGTGCTCTGATTTCCTGGTTCTGGCCAGAATCCTGGCCGCAGCATTCTGGATGAGCTGCAACTGTCTGACTGTCTTTTTGGGTAGGCCAGTGAGGAGGCCATTACAGTAATCCACCCTGCTGCTGATAAAAGCATGAACAAGTTTCTCTAAGTCTTCACTGGATACAAAGCATCTAATTCTTGCAATGTTTTTGAGATGATAGTATGCTGATTTAGTTACTGCTTTGACATGACTGCTGAAACTGAGATCTGACTCCAGAGTCACACCAAGATTCTTGACCTTATTTTTTGTTGTATGACCCTTAGAGCCAAGGTACGCATTCACCTTGAGAACCTCATCTCTGTTCCCAAATGCAATGAATTCAGTTTTCTCTTTGTTTAACTGAAGGAAGTTTTGGCACATCCAATTGTTAATTTCATCAATGCATTGGCAGAGGGTGTCAATGGGGCTGTAGTCATTAGGCAGTAAGGCTATGTAGATCTGAGTGTCATCAGCATAGCTGTGGTAGGAGATTTGGTTCTTTCTCATTATTTGGCTCAGAGGGAGCATATAAAGGTTGAACAGGAGAGGTGCCAGAATTGAGCCTTGTGGGACTCCACATGTCATGGGTGTCCACCTCGACCTACACTCTAAAAAAAAAAGGTTCCTTGAGGTTCTATATAGAACCATAGGGTTCTATACTTGGCCAGTAGAACCTTTTACCCAAAAAATTTGAGTGCAAAGAACCTTTTTGATTAAAATGGTTCTATAATTTCTGATTTATAACATACTTGTATAGTAAAGATTATAAACTAATTATAAGCTATAACACAGAGAGACAAAGCTTTTCGAGTCAAAACCTAATAAAATGACCGCTATGGTCAAAAACCTAATCAATGTATGATAGGATTTTTGTTTTATGCAGGTTTGTACATTACCATATAACTAATATGTATATATGCTTAATATTTAACATTTATTACGAATTATTTTGTGAAATAAATAAAATAATCAGTTTATTTAGACTGTTCAGTGTGTTGTTAGTTTAATAATTTATTTTAAACTAATAATCATAACTTCACTCTTAAAAATGATGTGTTAAAAATTAACACAAAATATGTGTTAAACAGTTCGTAACACATCTTGTGTTGCTACAGACACATTGTGTGTTAATATTGTGCTTAGCTGTTTACACAATGGCTGTGTTAAACCAAAATCCCTTTCTGTTTGGTTTTACTACATTTAAGCAGTACACATACTGTATAAAATGCACATTTATTTTACCTGTAGTCAAAGGGCGATGTCTACTGTATTTATGTAATTTAATTATCATGTTGGCAATATAAAATAAGTATTTGAGTATACCTGGGTGAAATGTACGCGCTGTGAACGTGCGCGCGCGCGCGCGCTAAGTGCATGCGCAGTGACGTTCATTTTCAACCATCGCTCCCACGGCCCTGTCGGATATGAAGCTCTCTGCCTCAGGTGAGTGAAATTAATTACAATTCGTCTACGACAGTCAATATTTTTTCCACCTTGCTTAAGAATGTTTTGTGTTTGTTGTCCTAGAAGTTGTTTTTTCTACTATGTTGTCTGTGTATCGTACTACACGGGTGACCTATTAACTTTGTCGCAAGCTAAGTTAACAGTTAACCCATTTGGCGCGATTTTTGTAAACTTGTGTTTGCAGAATTGTTAATAACACGTATCAAGCGGAAGACTTAGCATAGGTTTGTTGTGATTTCGGTAGGAAAGTTAGCGTCACTTTATAATTGATGTGAACGTAAATGTTGAGTGTGTGAATGTGAACGTAAAGCCTCGGCATCTCTGAACTCGAGGTAACGTTATCTCACGCCGGAGACATTCTGTAACGTTACGTAATCATAATGCTATTTAATAATGATGATGCCCTTGGACAGTAATTTGTGTATCAGCCCGAGACTTAAGGTTAGCTGGGTGCTGCGGACAGACAACAAATGGCGCCTTGGTGTGAGCAAATTCATAAAAAAATGTCTAAATATGAAAACCTTTATTGTAATCAAATTTGCGCGCCATTTTGGGCCACCCGTCTAGTCACATACTATTCAAAATATGCTTTGTATTGTTGTACACTGTTACATGTATTTGTTTTTTCACTGTGCTGTGTATATATGGATTTTTTTCCCTTTTACTTAGATAAAGGAAGTCGAGGAACAAATTACAGTTACTCTTAACACTTTTACACCGAGCTCTTGCAACTGCTCATAGACGGAACGGAAACATGGAGAAAACTATTCACAGTTGGCATGGAGCATGACAAATTTTAAATATAATATATTACAAGCAACATCCCTGATTCATCAGAAAGAAGTGTGCATTCATTATGGGTAAATGAATAATGTCTTTCACTTTTAATATTATATAATAGTAAATATTTAAATAAATAAAATGTTTTTGTCATTTCTTAATGTCATTGAACAGATAAAACTCAGACTGGCACCACAAATAGATTGCTGACACTGCTTGAAGAAAATACAATCCTGTGAAACACGAAGAGACAAAGACGCTGTCTATTTCCTTAAGAAAGGTTATTGATAAAGTTGCTGTCAATGACCTTGTAAAGAAACATGTGAGTATGTTGTTTTTTTAAGTCAATGTAAGCTGTATTTGTTTGCAAATTATTACATTAATTTAAATAGGAAATGATTGTTTTTTTTGTTTTTGTTTTTTTGAAGGTAGACATTGAATTTTCCAAGCTTGCAGATGGGAAAGAAGATTTGTCTATCCAGAAACGGGAAAGGAACATAATTCCAAATCTCAAGGGGATAGTGTCCTTGGAGAGGAAAAATGACATCAGATACTTGCTGGAGAAGTCTGACAATCAGCATGATGGTATGAACTTCAGCCAAAATGTCTGTTGCCTGTGCACACTTTTGTAAACATAGTTTAAACAAGAAAACTTAATGTAAATTTTAATTTTCAATTTATGATAAAGTAATTATTACAAATACATATTAATTCATTTTAATAAATTTAATTATTATTTTGCATGTGACCTGCATCTTCACTTCTTCAAGATGAGCTGTGTTACTCTATGCTGAAGATCCTCATTCATCTTCTTCCACCCATGGCATCTGGGAGAACTGTTGCTAGAAGTAAGTGCTGTGTGAAATCTGCTGTACTGTATCATACCTATGGTATGGTTTTTACTGTGTTAGCTTGTGATAAACAAAATTGTTTCTAATGCAGCAATTTTCTAATGGTTTTCATTGTTTCATTTCTAAAGGCTGGTACCAATGTTCCATCTTTGCTCACTGAATCCATGAAGGGGACCCTGAAGTCAGCTCAGCCACAGTTTGTTTCCATCAGTTCTTTAGGACATGGATGCCGGTATGTAATTGTCAAAGAATTACTCTTTTGCCTCTCCTCCTAATGTTGAAACCATGACCTCTGCTGTGGACAAACTTACATTTTCTGGCTGTGTAATTTTCAGTATCTATCCTCTGTTTGAAATGAAAGATCAGGTGTTATTTATGAAGCACATACAAACATGCAGGCTAAATGTATTGTGAAATATTGAACCTTGTTAAATATAGGCTACATATATGTATATATTGTGCTAAATAAGTTTAAAATTCATATTTTAATGTATATCTTACTTTTCTTCAAATAGCCTGGAAACAACTGCGTCATAAATCTTGTGCTTGATATGTATCATTGTTTTTAAATCTAAACAAACTGTATTTATTAAGCATGATGAAATGAATATTATAAAAGACTTTAACATTGTATTCATGATTACAGAAAGAGTAATTGGATCCATATTAAGTTCCCAACCTTGGTCTGCAGGACACAAGTAGCTTTGAAGAGGAAAGATCCCAGCTTAAAGAAGGACATGCGTTACATCCATAATTGTGGCACAATTATCATCAACAAGGACACCTGGTAAATATTGTATTTTATAACATGCATATGTCAGACTTGGTTGTTGTGTACTGAAATAATATATTTATCACAAAAATGTTCTATTACTTATTGCTGCTGTTTGTACAGTGAGAATATTAAGGTCATTGCTCATTTAAAAGTCCTGCAGAGAAAAAATATGTATTGAAATAAAGTGTAAATTTGCCTACAGGATTAGTTGCAATGTCTGCAAAACAAATTTAAAAATGAAAGGATTTCAGTGTTGAGCTCATCTATCATCTCGCAAATGAAACAAAATAATGGGATGAAAAGGAAGTGAACTGTACTCTGAGGAACCTAACACAAGGTAAGTTCAGTTCAATACAGTTTATGTCAAAGGTAGATTAATTCTGTATTATAAATTCATATTTCCACACTCTAAAAGGCTGTCTTCCTACCTCAGATTGTGATGAACTTGGAATGCGACACCAGATACTCATAAGTCAAGAACTGAATGAACACCCTTTTCCAGAGTACAGATTATGGAGGGGTTTGCAGAACTAATGGAGCAGTTTTTTTTTCTTCTTGGAGTGCCACAGCTTGTGAGTAAACACTGTTACATTGTGTGTTCAATAGTTTTGAGTTCAATTTTAATGAACAAGTTTAATGAACTTGTATTGCTGAAAATGTGTTATTGGGAAACTTACACATGAAGTAAACAAAATGTTTTTTTGCATTTAGGATGCTGAAAACTTGGTGAAGTACACAGAAACATCATTAAAACAAATGGCCCAAAAAAGGGAAGGAAAGAAGGAAGTGCTCCATGACAGTCTCATTGGACCAGCAGAGGAAACTGCAGAAGGTAACTACTCCCTATATTACATCCCATATCCTCCAAACACACACACACACTTTAATTTTATTGATTATAACTGTAATTCTATTTGATGACATGTTAATTGGTTAAAAGTACTCAACATTAAAATATTGTTTTACAGAAATCCAAAGGTCCTACACCAACCAGGATTTAACAGCTCTCCTGATTCCTCCTACTGTTGGCTTGACGTGTCAGTATTACATTGGACAACACTCACTCGCTACCCTTCGACTTCCTCATTTATCAGAGGCACCACAGTGGAGTGAATCACCAATTCATCTGCCCTTTCCAGCCACAACCCAGCACTTGGAAACACCCATATTCTCTTACATCTACACACATTCACTCACTATGGCCAATTCACTTATACCGTACACATGCTTTTGGACTGTGGGGTCAACTGAACCACCCAGAAGAAACCCACAAGAAAACTGGGAGAACTTGGAAACTCCACACAGAAAATGCCAACTGGCCTAGTCGGGACTCGAACCAGTGACCTGCTTGCTGTGAGGTTAAAAATTATGTATAAAAATGGATGTTGTGATGACCAATACATGCAGGTACCATCCACTTTTTGAAATTGTAGTGTTATTTAATAGATGCATTGATATTGTTTTGTGTATTGTTTCTATCTGCATTGTGATATATTTCTCTTCTGTTTAGAGATGTGTGAAAGTTAAGTGTATTTGCTCAAACAGTAAAAAAGCGTATAAAAGTGAAATCATTACAATTACATTGTTGAATGCCATTAAACTGTTAAGGTAGATCTGCTGCCCAATGCAAAGTATGCAGAGGTGCAATTTTAATTATTATTTTAAAAATATTTTGTATAATGGATTGAATAAATTTAAACAATTTGAATTGTCTGGATTGGTTTTATTTTTTATTCATTAATAAGTAGCAATAATTCATTAATAAATAAAAAGAACCCTTAAATGGTTCTAAATAGAACCATCTAACTTGAATTCAAAGAACCATTTGGGGTTCTATTTAATGAACCCTTAAAATGGTTCTATATAGAACCTTTTTGGGGTTCCATATATGAAGCGCTCGATAGAACCATTTTTGGTTCTATATAGAACCGTTTGTTTTAAGAGTGTATGGTCACCTATACTGACATAGTAACCTCTCCCTTCAAGGTACGATCCGAACCATTTGAGGACCGTCCCAGACAGCCCAACCCAGTTTTCCAGCCTATCCAGAAGTATGCTGTGATCGACAGTGTCGAATGCAGCACTGAGATCGAGCAATACCAGCACTGTTAGTTTGCCTGAATCTGTATTTAGGCGGATATCATTGATTATCTTTATAAGGGCGCTCTCTGTACTGTAATGTGCTCTGAAACCAGATTGAAAGTTGTCTAAACACCCCTTCAAGCTTAAGAACCTGTTAATCTGGTTAAAAACAACTTTTTCAATGATTTTGCCAATGAAAGGCAGATTTGAGATTGGCCTGTAATTGCTCAGTAGGGTGTTATCCAGGTTGCTCTTTTTCAAGAGGGGTTTAACTACTGCAGTTTTAAGTGAGTTTGGAAAAATCCCTGAGAGAAGTGAAGCATTCACCACTTTCAGAAGATCCGTAATTGAACGTAATTGTTTAGATTGGAACTTTACAGTTTATTTATAAGGACAGTGCCTGCTTTTTTATTATTTACAAGATGTTAATAAATAGCTGAAGAAAGTAGTTCCTAATTCAAATGGATTTTTACACTCTCTGTGTTTGATATTCTTTTTACATACATGATTATGCTGTTGAACTGTTGTATAAATGCAATATCACACGAGTAGAAGTGCGATATGGCTGTATATTGTCACAGGTGGGACACAATGCATGCCTCCCATCAGTGCCTATATACAGCCATGTTGCACTGTGATAATAATATCAGGGACGTGCGGTCAGGGGAGGCAGGTGAAGCAGTGCCTCACCTGTCATCATCCTCACCTGCCATCATGCGATTTATACCAAAGATAACATAAATATTTGTCCTCTGATCTGTGCTATAAATGCAATTTATGTATGTTTTAAATGATTTAAATGCTTTTTGTAATCAAAAATCAATGTATTTAGCATATTTCCTGTTCAATTACAGCGTAGGAAGCGAGCTGAGGCAGAATCGAGCTGTGCCTCACGTCAGAATGCGCAATCCCCTGCACACTGGGCTGAGCGCGTGCCTTTTGCTCACTCGGTGTATGCTGCCAATGTAATGCTTTAATAAACTGTTTTTTTATACATTGAAGGCATTTGTATTATATGTCCTCACTTTGCATATGATCGGTAATGTATTTCAATTATGACTATCACTTACTTAGTGTTAGGATCTGACATAAAGCTGCACTGAAAAGACATAGTGAGGCAGGCAGTAGCTCTGTCGCAATGAAGATAGTGCAGGTGAGCTTGTTCAGTGGTTGCTCTTCTAGTGATGCTGTGCCACTTGTTATAGTTGTCTGTAGCATCTAGCTTGGTGTTTTTGGTAGGCATATTGAATCGCTCTACGTTTTACATTCTTACTTGGTCCAATATGTGCCTGCCATGTGTATAGAAAGAATGCTGATATGAAACACAATTGGTAGTTGGCAAATATATTGGGTGCATATGACCATGAAATAGTCATGCCTCACCAGTTGCTAACCTAACCGCACGTCACTGATATATATGTAAGGGAGAATCAATGGTAATGATAATTGAATGATAATCAACGACTTGCCGTGCGTTTGAGGATTTTAATGCACGACGTGGAGGCAAAGGACCACACGACGCGAAGTGCATTAAAATCCTTTAACGCACGGCAAGTCGTTGATTATCCCGCTTATTTCGTGGTCGTTTGCCAAGGTAGGGCTAAATTTAAACTAGTTTTTCTCTAGCAGCACAATATTTGTCCGAATTTTTGTCCGTTTTTACATGTTAGATTTTCTAGTCCCTCCACTGAATCAGCTGTGACAGGCTGACGGGCAGACAGAGAGATAGAGAGAGCGTGTGCGTGCTGTTTATACCTGCTAATATTATTAAGATGCGATTTTATCAGTCCGATTACAGGTGGACAAATAAAACATTCCCATTCACACCTGGAGTGTGTTTCCAGCCACACGTTTCTTTTGTCTACTTTCTACCGCTTCTCTGATGAGGGAGGATCTGTATAATAGCTTATTTTCTCCTTAACTTTACCTTTAATACTGCGAAAGCTGGACTACCTACAGTACAGCAGAATCTCCACGATTTACATTTCATAATAAATATACAAATCTTATAAAAGGTACCATATCAATTAAATATGGATTTTCAAGTGTACTCTAGAGCAGTGTTTCTCAACTGTTGGGTCGCGACCAAAAAGTGGGTCGCGGGAACATTTTTAGTGGGTCGCGGAGTGTGTGGTCAAAAAAAAATATATATATATATATTTTGCTTATACCAGACTTTTATTTTGAAATGCGTGCGACAACAGTTCAGTTTAGTTCAGGAACTGAACATTTCTTTACCCTAACCCTGTTTTACCCTACCCTGTTTACAGTATTTATCGTTTTTGCTTTGTAATATTTCTATAATTTGATACATTTTGTTAAATGCAACAATAAAATATTTTTTATTTGTAAGTCTTTGTGATTTTCTTATGATTTATTTGTCACTACTTGTGTATGTTAACAAACAAATTAATTATTATTTCTAAAATTATAGCTCCTAAAAAATTGATTGACTTGCATTGCATTGTGTCCCACCTTACTTGATGATCATGTAAAAATGTGGGTCCCGTGGCCAAACCAGTTGAGAACCACTGCTCTAGAGTCTTTGAAGCAGCCAAAGTCTATTTCAGAAATCTCTGCTGTTTCAAAAACATATCAGGACAGGTAGGAGAACATTCTGCTTTATTTATCTTCTTTAAAACAAAAGCAATCAGCCAAACACGCAGTATCAGTGTAATATTGCATTATTTACGCTCATAGATTAATTATGAAACTTACTTTACGATCTGCCAAAAAATACACCTGAGAACAAATAACAGGTTCAAATGTCCAGAGACTGACCGTTAGATACACCAAAGATTAATTATATATCCCGTTTTAACAACAGAGATGCAAGAGATGAGATCCAGCGGCGGGTCTTGAGATGCTCTGGCCGACATAAAGCTCGGAGGGGAGCCCTTCACGGAGCTGCCGCTGACCGCCTGGAGCTTCGAATATTTTTAAAGACGCCCTACCAGTATACATAAACTGCCGATTTGACTTTAAAGTAACTACATTCTCCCTTGAAAAACTCCTAAAACTTGATTTTGTGGCATAGTTGATGAGTATTTTCCTAATTTTGCGGATTTCCCGTCCGCCATTAACAGCCCTCATCGGTTTCATGCTCCGCACATGCGAGTTGCTATAGTAACTGTAAACGCTTGGGAGAAGCGCATTTATTTCGAACTGTGATCAAAACTGACTGGAACTACCTGTGCGTTTCAACGAAATATAGCACACCCTCCAGCCAATCAGAATCAAGAATTTCAACAGACCATGGAATATATATATATATAAATAATAATAATTATAAATCATAATACATTGCATTATTATGCTCATTTATAATTATTATTTATATTTACATAATTGATAATTATGTAAATACATATATTTTATTAATTTCTTGATTTTTTTTATTATTATTTTTTTATTATGAAAAAGATCCACAGTTGAATAGCCACCCATACATTGTGACTCATATTCAAAATCCAACAGATCATCACTTTAGGAATGTCAACATCGTGATTTCAATTCCCATCAAGCAAAAGCGCTAAAAGAAAAAAGGAATGTCTGTCACTGTGCATGTGTGGAAATGTGATTTGGAGTCATTTTCTGCATGACGTAAATACTAATTACAGTCTATCACCACTTTATCGTCTCTCGTCATCGCTGTCTTTCTCACTCTCCGTGGAATTTACATATTCATTTTCCATCATTCCAGATTTTTATTTTTCCCCTTTGCACTTCAGTTGCCATGGGAGCTTGTAGCATAGCAACAAAGTGACTTATTCATGATGTCACCAGTAAAAAACCAAATGATTTTTGGCAATCCTGCTGAATGATCACTATCAGAAACTACAAAAGTTC
The DNA here is from genome assembly GCA_903798035.1 of Danio albolineatus. Classification (NCBI taxonomy): domain Eukaryota; kingdom Metazoa; phylum Chordata; class Actinopteri; order Cypriniformes; family Danionidae; genus Danio; species Danio albolineatus. The sequence continues at coordinate 813,179 of CAIGQQ010037819.1, read as the reverse complement.
ATTCATAACTCTTTATAATAACTTTCATTATGATATCACTAACAAACATCCCATTGTTTAACTTTATCATTCTTTAATCTGCGCTGAGATAATGTGCTTGTGAATGTTAACTGATGAACTTACTGAGTATTACATAATGATTAACAATCGTTAATAATATTCAGTTCACATACTGTTTGATCATGCATTTTACACATTTACGAGTACATTTAAAAGTGCTTTGCATTACTAAATCATTGGCAGACATTATACATTTTCATGCTTACACCATTAGTCAACATATTAAAGTACAGGATAATGTGTTTGTAAATGTTTACTAGTCAACTCACTGAATTTACAAAAAAACAGTCCCAACAGGCACTGGAACATCAAAACGCAGGCAGAACAAGGAGATGGTGACAATACAATACCACACCAAAAACTAAAACTCAGTGGTATAAATACACAGGATATGATTGAACTGAATACATACAGGGGTGTGACACAGGTAGAACTAATCAACATCAAAGGGGTGGTCCATTACGATATCATATTTTAAACTTTAGTTGATGTGTAATGTAGCTGTGTGAACATAGACAGCATCTCTGAATGTAAGACTCTTAAAGTTCAATGCAAAGGGAGATATGGCTGTTACAGAGTTAGCTTAGCAAAGACTACAGCACACGATATTTGGGGACTACAAAAAATACATCCTGGTTAATGATGTCATGAACCCTTCAGGTTACAAGCATACACTACGCGCAGCGTAGGGGCGTGGCCAGATGTGCTGTAATGTTATAGCAGAACACTTTCTGGTCACATGGAGCCGATCTGCGAATCTCAGCACATTATGTTAGCTGACCAATCAGAGCCTCTTGAGCGCGGGCATTTGGATGAACTAGAAAATATGACAGTTGTTTTCATGTTAGCTGAGTAGCAATAAATAATTAAAGTAGGATATATGAAAAAATAACGTGATTTTTCACAAATGAAGCATGAGCACACATTGCTTTGCACCCCATAAACACAATCAAGCTAGAAAAATACACTCTGGATCATTCCTTTAACAAATGGTGGAAAACAGAACAAAGGAAACACATGACGTAAACAGAAGCACATGGAACAAGCACATGGGGCGTCACATGACACACCAGACTTGTGACAACAATGTGTGACGATTACCCTTGTAAATGAAAATGAGCATTAGATGATATCTAAGTAATCAGGTTTAAGCATTTTCAATAACGCTAAGCATTTAAACAGTTAACAAACATGCTGTCCACCATTTGTAGATATTTAAAAGATACATTTTGCCTGATCATACTGTATATAATCATACTGTTAATAATTTAAAAATACACAGTACACATTGTGTGCCCCAGTAACCAAAGGGACTTTTCGACATAATCCCTTTATTAATCTGGGGTCGCCACAGTGGAATGAACCGCAAACTTATCCAGCACGTTTTACGCAGCGGATGCCCTTCCAGCTGAAACACATCCCTGGGAAACATCCATACACACTCATTTACACACATACACTATGGACAATTTAGCATACCAATTCACCTATACTGCATGTCTTTGGACTTGTGGGGGAAACCAGAGTACCAGGAAACCCACGCGACCATGGGGAGAACAAGCAAACTCCACACAAAGGTGCCAACTGACCTAGCCGAGGCTCGAACCAGCGACCATCTTGGCCGATTGTGCAACCACTACGCCGCCGTGGCACCCGCCTCTAGTGTGAAAACAAAAACTGAAAGCATATGTATAGCCATGGCCACATTTTTTTGTGGTTGTCAAATGTCTAGCTCTGGGTAAGTATCTCCAATGAGCATATAATGTTCATAACGTTTATTAATAAGCACGAGTATCATCTCACACTTACAGCTATTTGAATCCATATTATTTTATGACCCGCTCAACATTTTACAATGTTTGTTAATGATTTAATTATAAACGTAATTATAAACTGTTTCCAGATCATAACAGAACCGAACAAAGGACATATTCACTTTTGAGGAAAACACTGTTAGCAGTTAAGTCAATAAAATTTTCATTTGAAAAGTTATAACTAAGCCAAATGTTCTGCAATCTGTGATCTTTTCAGTAATTGCCAGACTTGTTCAAGGGCAAAACAAATGAAAGCTAATGACCGAATGTGAGCGTGAACTCCTCACTCATTATGAACAATGGGCTCCAAACATCTGCTTGTTCAGTCGATGTCCTCTGAAGGACAGGCCTGCCGGTTTTATTCATGCTGGACACCTTATTCCTGTCACTACAATTTTAGCCTTTGATGTGAAATGTTTAATTTCATCTCGAAGCGAAGAGACAAGGTTGCCTACAGATTCTGCAGTGAGCTGCACTCACATTGTTAGCAGCAAATGAAGGAGATGTGAAGCCTCTGGTTTTTGAGCAAAATGGTTGATTAAAACTGCACTTCATTTACCCAAGCTGCAAAAACAGTATACTGTAAGATTGGGACTGTATTTTTAGGTCTGTTTTTTGCAGATTTGACAACTTTAAACAATCAAATTAACTTGTAGTTTTTGTTGTTTATTTTTCTTTAGGGTTGTTTTACTTATTTATTTTTTTGTGCTTTCATTTGCTCTGCTTTTTTGTGGTTTACAAGGACAGCATTGCATGGGTATGACCTTGGTATTACACTGTTAAGATTTTATTTCATTCATTCATTCTTTCATTCATTCATTTTCTTGTCAGCTAAGTCCCTTTATTAATCAGGGGTCGCCAAAGCGGAATGATCCGCCAACTTATCCAGCATTTGTTTTACGAAGCGGATGCCCTTCCAGCCGCAACCCATCTCTGGGAAACATCCATACATTCTCATTCACACACATACACTACGGACAATTTAGCTTACCCAATTCACCTGTACCGCATATCTTTGGACTTGTAGGGGAAACCGGAGCACTCAGAGGAAACTCACGCAACCACGGGGAGAACATGTAAACTCCCCACAGAAATGCCAACTGACCCAGCCGAGGCTCGAACCAGCGACCTTCTTGCTGTGAGGCGAACGTGATACTCACTACGCCACCGTGGCGCCCGATTTTAATTCAAAACTTATCAAATATTTACTTAATCTTTTGCCGTTAAAATTAGCCACATGTTTTCTGTTAGGGTTGTTGGGGCCATATAATAAGCTAATATGTTACTAAATAAAAGCTTTACAGTATGAAATATGATATATTATGATCAAAAAACATGTATACAAATATATGTGTGTAGGTGGGTAGAATGATTTTTATACTTTTTTTATACTACTACTTTTTTTATACTACTACTTATACACTATTAATAATTTTCACAATCTGGTGTCTCCGTTGTGTTGTTTGCCGTGTGTTTGTTGTGTCATGTATTGTGTTCCATGTGCTCTCTGTTATTGTCATGTAATTCCTTTGTTAAGTTTTCCCGCCATTCATTGAGGGCGTACTCACACTATGCTATCCGAACCGTGCCCAGGCCCGTTTCCCGGATCGTTTGAGAAGTGTGAGTGCTCTGAATCTGGCTCTGGCACTGTACAGTTGGCCGGCAATGGCCCGGTTGGAAGTGGTGTGCCTGAGCGCGGTTCACTTGGGCTTTGGTGCAGTACGCTTGTAGTGTGAGTGCAAAGCGCGCCTGAGCCCAAAACTGAAGAGGAGACGTGACTTTTGGGGACTGTGTTTATTAATCATTCTTAGTGTTTAATGAACGCAAACTGTCATAGATTATTAAAGACGCAAACCCCTCGCTGAACGACAGCTGCACCTTCAGCAAACCTCCTAATTCCTGCAGCACGAGGACTTTATGTTTGTTTATGAGTGTCAAAAGTGGCTGATCTGTTCGGCGGAATATTTGACTGTGTGTCACTGCATATCAAACCACAAAAACGATATAAAGAAATCTCCACTGAAATCTCAGAGAGCACTTCTCTTAAACTTAACAGTGAATCATCGATGACAGAAGCGTGCTCAGGCCCGAATGTAATGTGATTGTGGGCCGTCGGGGGAGACAGGAGAGGGGACAAGCGTTCTTAGGCCCGGTTCAAGGGAACTGTACATAGTGTGAGTACGCCCTTAGTTTCATTAGTTCTACCTGTGTCTCCCCTGTTTTGGCCTGTTTCCACTGAGTGGTACTGTACGGTTCGGTATGCTTTTATGGCCATTTCCACTGTCAAGGTGTACCAAAAAGCAAACCGTACCATACCGCTTTTTGGGTACCCTTTGCAATAGGTACCAACAGGATGAAAGGGTACCAAAAGGTGGAGCACCAGCGCATACACAAGCAGAAGAATGAAAACAAAGGAACCGCTATTTTTAAAAGCACAGCAGAGACATTACACCATTCTAATATATACATATAATAACAAGCCGGCGCCACGGTGGCATAGTGGGTAGCATGTTCGCCTCATAGCTAGAAGCTCGCTGGTTCGAACGCCGGCTGGGTTAGTTGACATTTCTGTGTGGAGTTGCATGTTCTCCCTGTGGTTGCGTGGGTTTCCTCCGGGTGCACCGGTTTCCCCCACTAGTCCAAAGACATGCGGTACAGATAAATTGGGTAGGCTAAATTTTCCATAGAGAGATGTATATGAGTGTGAATGAGTGTGTCTGGATGTTTCCCAGAGATGGGTTGCAACTGGAAGGGCATCCGCTGCACAAAACATATGCTGGATAAGTTGGCAGTTCATTCCGCTGTGGCAACCCCAGATTAATAAAGGGACTAAGCTGAAAAGAAAAGGACGGGCGGTTTCACTTTCTCCAGTGAGCTCGCCGCGCATCTATATTTGTAATAACGAACTTCTTGAGCTGATGATAATAACGAGCGTGTGATTATTGAAGTTCTTTTGACATCCGATCCTTTCAGAAACGGACAAGCGCGAGAGTGATGCGCTTAAAAACAAAGGAGAAGCCGACAAAATAAAATAGCAATTGATTCTTTCAGCAACTTAAAAGATGAGCAAACTGCCATGTTTAACTATTATCATCACCTTTCGGACTATTATGAACTCGGAAATGACGGAATTACTTTCTAACAGAGGTTACATGTGCTAGTGAAGATTAAAGAGAGGTTTGGACTGACAGTGGGCTATATTTTGTGCTGTTTTTGAACCCAAATAAGGACAAAATGTATGTTGTGTGTATTTTTTTCTGTAATTGGTAACATATGGAGAGACTCTAAGGGGCTGTATGTGTTCATATATGTTGCATTTATTTATTTATTTCATACAATTGCAGACGTTGTAGTAGGCTATTTTACACAATCATTAATCTGCAGTTATAATCAAATCCTGTTCTTAGAAAGGTTAGTAATGATCTGTTTTGTGAGAAGTGCTTTTCATATGATATGTGAATGACCTGTACAGCTTTACTTTGACATTTCCTCGAGCGAGAATGATACTGACTGAAACTTTCTGCCGTACACCACGCCCACCAAAAGGAGACCATTGGCCCTGTACAACACCGTACTGTACCACTCAGTGGAAATTGGCCATTTGTTACCAGTTCAATCATGTCTTGAGTATTTTTATCCCTGAGTGTGTTTAGTTCATTGCCCAGTATTATACTGTCCCCACTCCCTGTCCTGTCTGCATTTTGATGTTCCAGTGCCTGTTGTGAGTATTTTTTGTAAATGCATAAGTGTTTTTGATAAATCCTGACATCTGTGCCTTTGTGAGAGAGCCAACTGATACAGAATACCGAACAGACCCAGAAAAAGTTTATGGCGTATGTTTGCCCCATTTACTTTTTAGTGTTATTGCCCCTCCGTGTTTCTTTTTTCAATCCCTTTGTGTTTCCCATGGACCCCACCTACTGCCCTGAATTCCTTCTCCTCCTGCTGAAGCAGAAGAAACAGAACCTTCAGGACCATACCAGACTGTACCTGTCAATCGCTTACAACACCAGCTATCCGGACGACATGCTCTGCGGATTCTACAACTCCTGCCTGAACACCGCCTGCAGAGCACTGTTGCCCAGAGATGGTCCTCAAGGCAACTTCGCCACCTACGTGGAGTGGACAGTCGTGAGGAACGGATCTACATTCATCATCTATGTGGAGGAAGACCTCGTCAGAGCCATTCCAGACCCAGAGACCAGCCATCAATCACCTGTCAGTGAGGAGTGCTTACCAGAGCCCACTACAGAGCCATCTCCATCAATAGCAACAGAACGGAATAACACAGAGGAGGAGCTCAACGGATTGTCTGACTAGGTGTGTGAGCCAGCAACATTGTCAACTGTGGGAATCCACAGGACAGAGAAGGACAGAACAAGAGCCCGCCCACCTTTCCACCACTGAGGACGAGCTGTCTTTGGACCCGGAGATGCTACTCATTGATTTCTGGAGTGAAGTCAATCCTTCCCCGCTGTTCCTAGACAGCAAAAATTCAGTTTGAAGTTCGCTGTTTCCAGACTGTTTCCTATCCCAGATGTACCCAGACGACAGCGACTACAGAATCATGAGTAGCATTCTACCTAACCCACCCTCTCCATCCTCGCATGTGCCAGCGTCTGCAGCCAGTCAGCCAGCCCCAATGCCACTGCAGATAGGGAGGTTTCTCTGAGGGTCTGCCTGCATGCTTCACTTTCTAGAAGATGTCGTCGGTTGTCATTGCCTCCAGACTCAGAGCTGCGGACATCGCATCAGCCTTTCAACCCTAAGGCTCCGAGTTTGCTCACTCCTTCGGCGTCTCCTCCATGGACTGTCAGCCTACCAGCTCCACCAGGCTCCCTCGTCCCTCTAGCTCCGTCTCCTCCTTGGGCTCCACCTCCATCAGCCGTGTCTCCCTCGGTCAGCCCCCTGGAGTCGTCGGCCACTCCTCCATAGTTCTTCCTTGATTCCACCCTGGACTTGTTACATCCCTTTTAATTAAAGGTCGCTGGTTTGAGCCTCGGCTGGGTCAGTTGGCATTTCTGTCTGGAGATTGCATGTTCTCCACCATCATTGGATGGTGGGTTTCCTCCGGGTGCTGCTGTGTCCCCCACAGTCCAAAGACATGTGCCGTAGGTGAATTGGGCAAGCTAAATTGTCCATAGTGTATGTGTGTGAATAAGAGTGTATGCGTGTTTCCCAGTTTAAGGCTGCAGCTGGAAGGGCATCCGCTGTGTAAAACATGTGCTGGATAAATTGGTGGTTCATTCCGCTGTGGTGACCCTGATTAACAAATGGACTAAGCCGAAAAGAAAATGAATGAATGAATAGATATATCAACCAGCAAAGCACAAACAAAACAGCAACCCTTCACTCAGTGCTCAAATTCACTTTTCCTTTTCCTTCATTCTTTCAAGTGGACTATATTAGTGGACTGGTATAGGGAATAGTGAATGAGGGTATAGGGGCAATTTCGCATACAGCAGCTCTCTATCAAAAAAAAAAAAGTGGTGCATGCTGTCCCTTGCTAGTACTGTGTATTTTTTCACTACTCCTTGTGGAAATTCATGTTACAGCTCCATCCAACTACTATCTATTCATCTTGCCCATCTACTGGCGTTTATATTCCGGGCAGCATGTCTGCAATCAGGAGTAATGGAAGCAAACCATGAGGGAGAGCCTGTGTGTGCTGTAGTCCACTGACTCACAGCTCATTTATCTGCATCCAGGAAATGCTTCTGTATTTGCTCCGACTTTGTCAAAAACATCCGCTTGGCCGTCTGACAACTTATAAACCACATTAATTAATCCACATACCCCAAACTGTCACTCAGGCAATCTTTAATCTCGTTACGTATGTTTGAGGAATTCAAAGCCTTGAGGGAAAGTATGTGGTCAGTCTCTGTTGTATATATGTGGTCAGTCAAACTATGTATATATGTTAGAGACTTGGTTCTAATCTCAAAAAAGACCACTTTTATTTTAGTGAATATTTCTCAGGGTGGATTTTTTTTTAATCAACTGTATAAGATAAAAGATATAATTATCATTTCAATAGGTGTAATACTACATAGTCTGTGTATTCAGGGGCATAGCCCAGATTTTTGGGCCTTTGCAAAGAAAGTATGTGATTCATCCCTTTCCCATCATTCATGAACCATGCTATTTATCACTTATTTAATTAAATAATATTGCAAATATTTGATGAAAATCAGGCAATAGTAGTAAAAAGATGAATATCTTTTCTTTTTTTTTTAAAGATTTGCATTCATGTCAATGCAGCATGGAATATTTTTTTTGTATAAATCATGCTATATTGATACTAAATATTCAATCATTCATTTTTCTTCGGCATAGTCCCTTTATTTGGTCACTTTTTATTTTGACGTTCCATTTGTTGTATTTAAGTTACATTGCATCTATATGCCAACTAATTCTCATTAGATTATAAGTAGACTGTTAGGTTGGGGTTGTGGTTAGGGTTAGTGTAAGTTGACATGTACTTGGAAAGTATCTTATAGTCAGTTAAATGTCTATTGAATGTCAGTATCAACAGATATTAAGCAGACAGTCTACTAATACTCAAATGGACCATCAAAATAAAGTGTTACCCTTTATTTTTTCAGGTGTTGCCACAGTGGAATGAACCGTCAACTTATCCAGCATATGTTTAGCAAAGCAGATGTCCTTCTGGCTGCAACCTAGTACAGGAAAAAAACATCCATACATGCTTGCACTCACACACAAACACGATGGCCAATTTAGTTTATTCATTCCACCTATAGCACGTCTTTGGACTGTGGGGGAAACCAGAGCACCCAGAGGAAACCCATGCCAACACGGGGAGAACATGCAAACTTTACACAGAAATGCCAACTGACCCAGCTGGGACTCAAACCAGCAACCTTATTGCTGTGAGGCGACAGTGCTAACCACTAAGCCACTGTGTTGCCACGATATTAAATATTTCATACTATAAAAACAGCACCTCCAGCATGATCTCACGAGAAAACGTAAGCATTTTACGTTTTGACAGTTTAGTGGCTAAGTCGTATGAAAATGTACGATTTAAAAAAAGGAGGCGTGGCACCCAACCCAACCCCACCCCTAAAACCCAACCGTCAATGGGTGATGAGCAAATTGTACTAAATTGTATGAATTAGATCGTACAAATTCATATGAATTAGCCACTAAATCAAAAGTTACGAATTGACGTGAGATAGCGTTGGCATCTCGGGTTTCCCCTAAAGATAAAAAATTTCAATTATATATATTTTTTTATTCTATTTATATTATTTTTTTATTATTTTTTATATTATATTTGTTTTATTTGCTGCAACAGAACTAGCTGGACCTGCTGCTGAGCACTCTGTAGTAAATAAATAAATACGTTTGCTCGCTAGTGTGGTCACCACACATCTCCTAAAGGGGTTCAGTGGATAGGGATGATTGGGAGGCTGTAATCGGTGCTCTCTGACAGTATATTGTCCCCGTCACTATACTGGGGCATCAGGACTCACACAGACCACATTATGAGCACCCCCTGCTGGCCTCACTAAAACCACTTCAAACTGCAACCTAGTTTTGCACTGAGACCACACCATTCCTCATATTGTGATGGAGTACTTATATACTAAAGTTTGCTGGACAGGAAATGATTAACTTTTATGCAGGCTCTCATATAAACCTATCACATTCTGAATTCATTCAATGAGCTCATTCATCCTTCTTAGATCTATTTGCCTATCTATGCTTTATTCACCTTAAAATAAAAAGGTCATCATTAAAACACTGTCATGCCTTACTCATCCTCATGTCATTTCAATTTGACAACTTTTCCTAATGTGAATCATAAAAGAATGAGCTTTGGAACAATGTCCTTAAAATGATGATGAATGATGAAAGCTATTGAAAAAGCTGCTTGGCTTCAGTGAGTAACCAGTCTTGGACTGCAGGGTTATCATGATTTTTTAGCAAAGTTTGGATTTACTCACATTACAACCAACAGCCGACGTGCATTTTATACACATTGGAATTTTCAAATACACATCAGCGGCAACAACATATCTAATCATTACTTCCTTACAGATAACAGCACTAGCTACTGTCCTGGCATATATAATGTAACTTTTTTTGGCAGATACTCTAAGTGTAAACGCAAGTCACTTGAAAAATGTTGTTGTAAATACTTTTCTATTTTTTATTACATTGTTGTCATGTAAATGTAGCGTTAGATCTAAATAGTGCTTCTAGGACTCCAGCTCCACTCTATTGTATTGAAGCCCAAGCTCCACTTCAGCCATTTATCCTCTTTACTACACTTTGGCCCTTCAACCCAGTGACTCCCCCTGATTCCACTGTGGATTGTCGCCCCTGAGGCTCTACCAAGTTACCTCGTGCTTCACCTTGCTTCAGCTGCAGCTGATTCTTATCCATACACACCCCGGGTGCCCAAGCTCAGTCCTGGAGGGTTGGTGTCTTGCAGAGTCTAGCTCCACAAATTTCAACACACAGGCAAGGAAGTTTTTAGTATGCCTAAAAAGAGCTTGATTTGCCGGTTAGGGTCAGGTGTGTCCAATTGCAGTTGAAGCTAAACTCTGCAGGACTCAAAACCTCCATGCTTGAGTTTGGGCACCCCTGATATAGAGGAATAAAGCTTAGTTGTAGCTGGGCTAAGGTGAAGCCTGAGAACCCTTGGTGGAGGGACTTTGGTGCAGGACTGAGTTTGAGCATGTCTGCTCCATACCCATAGCTTCACCTTGGTTCATCCTCAGCCTGCTGATGAAGATGAAGATGGGCTCTCCACTTTGACCCTCCTGGGATGAATGGTGAAAGATGAATGGTGTATACAGAATTCTAAAAGTTAATCAGGTATTAGTCTTGATCTGCTTCGGCGCACTCCCTGAGACCACTCTTGATGATTTACTCCCTGAACGCTCCCAATATCATCTAATCTCAATGCTATGGTATTCCCATCTGCCTAAATCTCTAGTTTCCCATTTTTCTCTGGTTCCACGTTCTCCGTCCTCACCCCAATGATGGGACAGAAACAATAACTGCAATGACTATGTTTGTTTCAATGCACTCTAATTTCAATAAACATGTCAGTTTCTGTCTCACTGAGTCTGCTTAGTATCACTTGTTCTGATCAAGTCTGTTGCTGTATTCGAAAATTGCACCCTATGGGTCAGGGATGTCAAACTCAATTCCTGGAGGGCCGCAGCCCTGCACAGTTTAGTTCCAACCCTAATTAAACACACATGATCAAACTATTTGAGTCCTTCAGGCTTGTTTGAAACCTACCAGTAAGTGTGTTGAAGCAGGGTTGGAAATAAACTGTGCAGGACTGCGGCCCTCAAGGAGTTGAGTTTGACATCCCTACTATTATAATATTTCCTACATTAGCCCACTAATATATCCACTAATACAGTCCCTCAGACAGATTAAATCTTCTTGATCAGACCCTGTGATATGTATTTAGCACGCATTGAACTGTATATTAGTAATGAAACGTAGTATTTTTTTCATTTCAGTCATCTATGCAAACATAATTTAATTAAATAATATTTTATTTCAGAAATTCATTCGGAAATTCATTTAGCGCACAAACTCTCAAAGTGCGTTGTGGGTATTTCCTAGCTGTTGAGTGTAGATGCCCAGCAAGCACAGGACATCAACATGACGTCAGATTGACGTTGTACCTCAGCGTCATTGAGGCAGTGCACTTTGTGTGGAAATGAAAATCGGGTTGACCTCGGAATCCAACGTCAGGCCAACAGCAATGTCCAACGTCCAACCTAAACCAAAAAATGATGTTACAGCTTGACATTGTGTGGATGTTACCTTTATGATGTCTATCAGATGCTGGATGTTGGTTGCCACACCTGACAAATATATGTCAGTATTAAACATCAAAATGGACGCCACGGTGGCGTAGTGAGTAGCGCGTTCGCCTCACAGCAAGAAGGTCGCTGGTTCGAGCATCGGCTGGGTCAGTTGGCATTTCTGTGTTGAGTTTGCATGTTCTCCCCGTGGTCGTATGGGTTTCCTCCGGGTGCTCCAGTTTCCCCCACAAGTCCAAAGACGTGGTATAGGTGAATTGGGTAGACTGAATTGTCCATAGTGTGTGAGTGCGAATGAGTGTGTATGGATTTTTCCCAGAGATGGGTTGCAGCTGGAAGGGCATCCGCTGCGTAAAACAAATGCTGGATAAGTTGGCGGTTCATTCCGCTGTGGCGATCCCGAATTAATAAAGGGGCTAAGCCAAAAAGAAAATGAATGAATGAATAAACATCAATATGATGTTGGTTTAAGATATTGGCACTTTCCAACACAACCTAAAATCAACCAAATAACATCATTTGATGTCGTAATTGGACGTTAAACTAACATTGTCCTTAGATGCTGGCTAGACATTGAATTTTGGTCACCTGACATCACAGCCTAAATCTAACCTAATATTAACGTTTTATGACAATGTGTGCCTGCTGGGTGGGTTGTACACTCGCTACTGTGGTGCATTGTGGAACTGATAGAGCACGCTTCAGAATGACCACTATGGTTTTGGACCCCACTAGAAATGGCTGATCCCTCAAATGGTGCACATTTGAATGCTATAGGGGCAATTTTTGTTACAGGTCTTGTTTGTTGCTGTGGTTGCTTATCTTGCACATCTGTTTCTTATCTAGATATCTTTATTTTTATCTTTTTCTCTATGTATTGCCACTAGTTTTCATAATTTGTTAGTCAGTTATTTTATATGCGTATGTGGAGGTTTCTTTATGATTTTTACTTCAGCAAGTTCCTTGATTTCCCCGTTTTGGATTCCCCTTGGTCTCCTTCATTATATATTTACTAAAGTCACAGTGTGACAAATATTTAGATTTCAAACTTTTATTTTGACAGAAAACCACAGGGAGCCCTTAAAGCCTCTCTTCTGTTGATAATCTCTTTTCATTCCAAGTAAAAAATAAAAAAAAGTAAAAAAAAATAAATAAAGAAAAAAGTTTGATTTATTTATTTATTTATTTATAGTTTAGTTTGTACAGTATCTTTCTCAAAGTTGCATCTCGATGCTATTTAACTTGCTAGATTGCTGATATGGATAGTGGATGGCAGCAGTGAGACCACACCATTACTCAAAATGTGAGGAAGTACTTATAAACTAAAGTTTGCTGAACAGGAAATGAATTAATTTTATTGCAACTCTCATATACACATACTAAACTCTGAATTCATTCCATGAGCTCAATCATCTGTTTCATGTCCCTTTGCCCATCTATGCTTTAAAGGTGTCATTCACCTTAAAATAAAAAGGTCATCATTAAACACTGTCATGTTTTACTCATCCTCATGCCATTTCATGTTGACAACTTTTCCTTGTGTGAAACATAAAAGATTGCGTTTTGAAACAATGTCCTTGCTATGATGATGAGTGATGTAAGCTTCAGAAAAAGCACCATAAAAAGTTGAGATTTCAGCTTTAATAGTTTATTCCTAATATTTTGTCCTTAGAAGTTTAGAATAAAACATGACATATTCAGCAATGGTAACACTTTACTTGAAGCTGGCATTCATAAGATTATCATGAAACCTTTATAATCATGACATCACATGTCATAAATTTGAAGGAGATTGTATGCATTCTTATGACAACTTCCAGTAAGTGTTATTCTCTCAATTATTTCATTTTAAATGCAATGGTGACATTGTTTAAGGGTGTATTTATGACAACTAAATACATCCTAACCTGTCTTCTCTGTCAAAACTTGATAAATGAAAAATGATCAAGACAGCATAACTTGTCAGAAATCTGTCATAAACATGATTGTTGTGAGGGTACTCTAATTGTGTGATGATTAATATTTGTCTTGACCTCAACTACAGTGGTACAAAGTGAATTTGCCATCAAAATGTCATTAGTTGTCATTAAATATTAATGACGCTGTTATGAAATTATAGTATCGCCATTTTTAATGATATATTTTAATGACGAATTAATTTTGTTCCACTGAAAAAAGTGATCAGAAACATTATACATTATAATTGCCTCATGTTTATGACAGATTTATGACAAATTATGATGTCTTGGTAACGACAAGTTGTCATGACAAAGTCAAAGACAGAATATGATGTATTTGTTTAGGAGCAAATGACACTTAATGACAGTTGTCATAAGCGTGCATGCAATCTTCATCACATTCATGACATTCTTTCATGGTTTCATGACAGTCTTATGCACACCCCCTGCAAGTACAGTGTTACCTCAGATATATCTATATATAATAAATGAATAAACATATAAATAAACATGAATGAGGGTTGCTGGTTCGAGCCTCGGCTGGGTCAGTTGGCATTTCTGTATGGAGTTTGCATGTTCTCCCCGTGGTTGCGGGGGTTTCCTTCGGGTGCTCCGGTTTCCCCCACAAGTCCAAAGATATGAGGTACAGGTGAATTGGGTAAGCTAAATTGTCTGTAGTGTATGAGTGTGAATGAGTGTGTCTGGGTGTTTCCCAGAGATGGGTTGTGGCTGGAAGGGCATCCGCTGCGTAAAAACAAATGCTGGATAAGTTGGCGGTTCATTCCACTGTGGCGACCCCGGATTAATAAAGGGACTAAGCCGACAAGAAAATGAATGAATGAATGAATAAACATGAATGAATAGTTGCAGTTGAAATCACATCTCATACCATCTTTTTTCATATACCAGAGAGACTCTCAGTGAAAAATGGGAGTATAACTTCAGTTCGAGTGATGTAAAAAGTAATTTAAAAAATAAGTGGCATTATACTTACTTATCAGCCATGAAATGTCAAAAGCAAACGTAAAAGCACATACAAATCACTATATACAGATCATGAACAACCGCAGAAGCTCATATGAGTGAATCTTTCAGTAGCAATATTATGGACATGTTAAATATTACTGCCAAGTAATACATAAGTCTGTCTTATGTAACATCAGAATACGTTGCATGAATCAAAACTTTTCCATCATTAACTGGAACACTGATGGATAGTTAAGTGCTATCTCCCATTCTGACAGAGAAATATCGTATTTTCTTCAGAAAATGTTTCAGTAAACACTGCTTACAAGGATTAGGTAGAGACAATTATGCTTTAAAGCACTGTGCTGAAGTGTGTGGTTTAGTGGGAGATATGCAGACCACAATTACAGAGTGAGTAATGTCCTTTTCATATTAATACAGCGAAACAAAAAAGAAAGAGAAATTCTGGAGGAACAGAACACAGCTAGTGGACTAAAAAGAGATTTGGTCTCTCATTTGGCCAATTTCACATTCAAATATGCCAAGAATTTCCCTGATAGGTTTGATGAAAACAGCTCGTATTCAGTCAAACTGACAGATATTAATTATTTGTACTGCAGGTACTTGATATTTGCTTCAGTCAGCTTGAATGAAAGTTCCTATAACCAGGGTTGTCCAAACTCGGTCCTGGAGGGCCTGTGTTCTGCAAAGTTTAGTTCCAATTTCAATCAGGGCTTAGTTAATTTCTAGAAACATCCTTACAGGTGTGTTGAGGCAAATTGATGTTAAAATCTAGAGGACACCAGCCCTCGGAGATGGACACCCCTGTTCTAAATCAACATCTCATTTGAAATACAGCAGACTTTCTCTACCTTTGGCTTCTAATTTGCTTCACAAAAGATTAAAATTAACATTTTTAAATTATTACAGTGAAGCATGAATGTATTTGTTTTACAATGGCAGTTATCACTGAGTTAGTTTACATGGACGCCAATACAATTAGATTTTAATAAGATTAAGACAATACTCTGATTAAGAGTCCACCATGTACACCACCGTGCACTTTTTGATTAGCTTAATCTGGATAAAGTCATAATCGAACTAAACAGAAATCAGAATAAGGCATGTGGGGTATGCCAATTTTAGTCACGTCATATAAAGTGCAGCACAGACATGTAAACACTGCAGTCAAACTATTACCGTCGAGTAGGATTTTCACCGCATTTTGCGACAGGACAGTTTATACACAGACACCTGCATTGCAAAATGCAGAGGTTTTTTTCCATACTGTGTGCGGTGTCAAATTCCATTTTAACAACACTCTTCCAGCAGTTCATACTCACGTCCAATATCTCGTTTGTCATGGGGGACTGCATTAAATGTTCCTGAATGAAAGTGAAAGTGCCAAACTGCAGTTAAAGACGACAATTTAAAGATGAAACACCCGAAATTACATGAAACTCCAGAGGAAATGTGGATAGTGTGGTGACCGCAATGACGTTAATCGAATTATGTGCTATAACATGTAAACAGGATCATGAAAGGAACATTCAAAAAGCAACTCATGTCTGCACCAATAGCCTAGTGGTACTGTGTGTTGAGATATAGCACAGACATACTCATGGTGACCTGAGTTCGATTGACTCGCGGTCCTTTGCTGATCCTTCCCCTCTCTCTGCTCCCAATGCTTTCCTGTCTGAAATCTCTACTGTCCTATCATATTAAAGGTGAAAACCATCTTAAAAACAATTATTAAAAAAAAAAAATCAAGTCATGTAAAACAGCATAATCATATTATTGTCTTACTTAGTTTAAGGCAAATAACTTGATTACTGATGTCCATGTAAACATAGTCACAGTCACGTGATCTTATTTAAGTTTTTTGCTTGTTTTTTATTGGTTTGGTACTATTTTCATAAGGTGTACATTTTTAAATCTCATAGTACAACTGTGAACTGATAACCACTTCAAACCACTACTTATTCTTTAAAAACCTGAGGTGACGATTTCATTGTAGTTGCACTTATTTAAATACCACGTAACCATTGTTTCATGATCATCTGTGCTGACTAAATGTCACTGTACTGTAAAAGTATATACAGCATGTAATGTAATCAAAGAGCACATCAATTCATTGAGAAGGTATTCACTGTAATAATTGGTATTTCTTGACTGAAAAGTCATGCAACAATTTGTAACTTGAAAATTACCAGAAAGCAATCAGACAAGTTGAAAATATGTAAGCCTAATGAATAGTTAATTGAATAAGCATTAAGATTAGTTGAATTAAACAATTAACAAATGTTGTAAACTGAATAATAAGTGATATAAATATTATATCTCAGCATAAATGAGTAGACCCTCTATTGAAAAAGATTTTTATCCATTTCTCAGTAAATATAAGCAATGTTTTCGTGTGTCAAGCAAAACTTATTAATCAAAACAAAACTTTATTAAACAGTTGGGTATTTGGGTGTTGGGTGTTTTAATATATCCATTAAAAAAAAGAGTTTGGTCAGCAAATGTCTTTAGAAATAGAAAGATAATACGTTTAAATTAGTTCCTGTTTTGGGTTGGTACTGGCTAATCTAATATAGATGCACAAATATGTTACAGTAAAGCATTCTATCGAAAATATTATTTTATTAGAAAGACATGTGAGGAGTGAACTCATTTATGTTGAGCACTGTAAATATTATCGTTTATTCATTCATTCATTTTCTTTTCTGCTTAGTCCCTTAATTAATCTGCGGTCGCCACAGCTGAATGAACCGCCAATAATTGTTTATATAATTGAAAATAGTTTTGAAAAAGTATTAATTGCTTGTGATAATTGCGCCAAACCAATTTTTAAAAATGAAAGTTTGTCCAGAAATTGTTATTTTAGTTCGTTTTCAACATTTGTGGTTCCCTTCTGGATTTGAAGTATGTAATTAAATGGTGGAAAGACACCGTGCTTAATCCTGGAGCTTAAAAAATGGTTTAAAAATATCATAACATCAAGAATTATATCAAATGGGGGATATGAAGATGGCTCTAAATATTGCAATCAGCATTTCTGTGGGTCCTGTAAAGCAGATATTCACATGGTCACATAGTTCTACTGAATCATAACAAGCCCATTCTGAATCAATGCAGCCCTAAAAGCAGACGAATGCACATTTTGTTTGACAGCAGCATAACTGCAGTCAAAACCGGCTGGTCTGTTAGGGCGGACAAGCTTAAACTGTCAACACACATTGCTTTGCGTTCAAGCGTTTTGACAGTGGATCGTTTAAGAGAACTGGTCAGTGAAATTGCTCAGGAGAATATACGAAGGCACTGGACAAAATGTTCAGCCCTGATTATGCAGATAATTGGGCCAAGCATTCAACAGGGATAACTGAATGCTTTAGGAGAGGAGACATATTCTTTAATTATCGATGAGAGAGATGATGTTGGCATGCGTAAACAATTCGATGTTGCAGTATGGTATTATAGTCAAAATCAACAGGGTATAGTGTCATGGATTTTACACATAGACAAAAGACAGATCGCAAAACTTTGCCAGAGAACAAGCGTTGGTTATGTTGCAGTCTTATGGACTTAAGGGACATGCACATATGCTTGTTGAAACAATTGTTAAACCGCAAGTGCCCATGAAGGCCTAATACCAAATGCACTTACAGTCTTTTTATGGATGCTGAGGAAAACATCAGTGATTTAGGGTGCCATTTGGGCTTGGGTCATTATCTTGCCCAAAGCAGCAGGTCATTCTGGTACTGTTTTATGAATGCTATTAATTTAGATATTTTACTTGACATTACACAATGGAAGTACAGGATAAAAGCAACTTACTTGTTCCACAAAAGTATTTGATTCTCAAATACTAACAGTCCATCTTTCTTAAAGGGTCACAAAACACCAAAACACGTTTTTTGGTCTGTTGACAGTCATATATGTGCCCCACACTGCTATAAACACTATTAGGACACATATATTTCGCTTAAGAGTGAAAATTGGTTGTTTTTGCGTTATTTCGAGCAAATTCGTTCTTCTGGTTTGAAACTAATTTTTGAAGCTGCATCACGCCAATGAGATCCATGCGTTTATTCCAGCGTGGAGAGTGGACGTCTGTACCAGCCAGTGCATTGTGACGTCTCTGAGTGTGCGGCATTAATTCATGAGAAAGACTTGGTTCAAACCAATCAGCGCCCTCTACTGTGCATGAGGCACAACTTCATTAACATGCATGATAGCTCTGAATACTGTACCTGTTACAGTGTTCAGACGGCAGAGAGACGCCATGCTGGGTTGCTTAAACAAGTGGAAGAAGAAGAATTGTTTGGAGACACAGGTCGTCAGAGTTGTGTTTATGTGCTGCAACGAAGGTTTTGTTTTCATTTCCCGCTATGAGAGCGCAGCTGGACTCACATGCACGCGCAGCAGAAATGCGTTTGTAAGGAACTTTTTTTTCACTGAGAGCTTTCTGCATCTGGAAATGGTGAATCCGGATTCGCCGCTCGTCTCCTTTTCAAAAAATACACAGCTGCAGTTTATGATGATTGTCCTGTCTTTGGTAAGTACACAATCTGTGCTCTTGTTTGTTTATTCAGATGGGAAAGTTAGTTAGTTTCGTCAGCAGTACTGTTTCAGTGTTTAAAGACAGACCTTAGTCAAAATTATTAGAACTGTTACTGAGTTTACAGTACATTAATATCACTACAATATTATAGACTGAAAGATCAGCTGTAGATGCTGCTCTCCGAGTGTAACCATGTAAACACCGCCGCATTTTGTGACAGGATAGTGTATACACACACGGATTTCTGACGCTACCTACTGAGAGCATCTAGTTACCGAGAAATGCGGAGGGTTTTTTATTTCTCCCTTACACCGTGCGGTATCAAACACTCCATTAAAAACGCACACTTAGCAGTTCCTCACATCTCGTTTGTCACGGGGGACATGCAGGAAATGTTCCTGGATTAAAGTGAAAGTGCCATTAAAGTTGACAAATTAATAATTTGGCAAATAATTCAATGACTGACGTCCATGTAAACACAGTCACTGTCTTTCTCCCCCTTGCGTCTGTGTGTTTGTTGTGCCTCTGTGAAAATCAGCACGTGCACAAATGCAAACTCCCATTTTTATGCAAAACCTTCCCTCTTTCCCTTCCCCCGACACTTCCACATAAACCGAGCTGGACACACCCACTTTCCTGAGCTTTTCCAAACTAGAGGTGTGAAAACACCCCGCTGAGACAGGGGGGTTTCGTGACTTTTTAAAACTGCCGTACATTAAATCTCAAAACAACATAATTCCTTAAAATGCTGTCCCAAACACAGTTGTCAAAGTTCACATAACTGAAATATTCACCCATCCACAATTTTGTTCATCAAACAAACAAACAAAAAGTCTAAATAATCTTGCACTATACACTTGTAAAACATACATTAGGTACCCAGACAGACTGAGAAATATGTATAATTCTTGTCCTAAAAATCACCTGACCAAGCTGACTAAAGTTCACTGCATTTCTTTATATTATAAGACATAATGTAGGCAAAAATACACTCTTCAAAATTTCAAATTCTGTCCTCCTCACGTCTATACGATGAAAAATGCTGTCAACAGAATATGCATTTGAACACACCTGCTTGTTTGTTGACCCCACTAAACACCATCTGCTCGATTGCATCTGCATGAAAGCTCTCAATGCGTCGATCATCAATGTTTTCCAACCCAAGATCATTGTAAATGTATGCCTCAGCCAACATTTTAGCAAACACTTAAATATGATGCTCTAGGTACTGTATGTTTACAAATCCAAAATGTGTTACTTAGGGTATTTTGTTGCACGTTTCTGACACAACTCCTTCTTGGACATGTCCACGAGTAGGTCAGGCTTGTCATACAGACAACACAGGCTCATTGTGTATATGTACCCATTTTACATTTCTGGAGAGAGCGAATTATGTAGCCAGAGGTACATATAGCTGCATTTTGGGTCATGCTTTATTTTAATTGTTTAATTTAAGTTACATTGCAACTAATTCCCATTAGATTGTAAGTAGACTGTTAGGTTGGGGTTACAGATGGGGTTAGTGTAAGTTGACATGTACTTGCAAAGTTTCTTATTGTCAGTTAAATGTTTGTTGATGGAGCATATCAACAGATATTAAGCAGACAGTCTACTAATACTCAAATGGACTATCAAAATGAAGTGTTACCGCATTTTGTCTTTAAAACGAATGCTACGGGATGGTAGGATGTTGCAGATGGATTCTGTTCCTTTTAGCGCTACCAGCTGACTGCTTATCTCCGTGTGAACAGCTTTTCCAATGTAACCAGTTTCTCCATGGCTCGCCGTGTATATATACATATACAGTTGAACTCAGATTTATTAGCCCCCCTTTGAATTGTTTTTGTTTTTTTGTTTGTTTGTTTGTTTTTAAATATTTCCCAAATTATGTTTAACAGAGCAAAGAAATTTTCACAGTATGTCTGATAATATTTTGTTCTTCTGGAAAAAGGGTAATTTGTTTATTTTGGCTAGAATAAAAGCAGTTTTTAATTTTTTTTTAAAGTCTATTTTAAGGTCAAAAGTATTAGCCCCTTTTAGCTTTTTTTTCTGATAGAACAAACCACATCATTATACAATAACTTGCCTAATTACCCTAACCTGATTAGTTAACCTAATTAACCTAGTTAAGCCTTTAAAAGTCACTTTAAGCTGGATAGAAGTGTCTATTTTATTTTATTTTATTTTATTTTATTTTATTTTATTTTATTTGTTTTATTTTATTTGTTTTATTTTATTTTATTTTATTTTATTTTATTTTATTTTTTTTCTCTTCCTACTGCATTGTCAAATTAATTTGATATTATTGTTGTTTGAGTAATATATTATGTGACACATTGATTGTTTATATGAACTCCAGCTGCCAACCAGTTGTCAACCTGATGAAAGCAAGGAACTGTCTAAGCTGGATCTCAGCCAGATCTGTCTGATAATGTCTGCGCCAGACTTGGGCAGCATGAAAACATACATGATTTTAACAGGGATTGGGCCAGATCTGGGCCGGATCTAATTGTATTTGTCGATTTTCAGTGTGTGTGTGTGTGTGTGTGTGTGTGTGCTGGCTTTGGGCTGTGGAACCGGGCGCATTGTGGGCTAAAACATGCCAGGTTATGACTCAGAGGTTGTAGCTAAACATTCAAGGAAATTGCACTGAAGGTATCAAACAAAACATGATTAATTCTGTCTCTTTCCATGTATGATCTCTTTCTGTTGATGTTTTATTGCATGACTGATGTAAAAAGAAACTCCAGACGATGAGTCATGTATAATAAAATCAACCAATAAATCAATTAGCCACCCCTAAATTATTCAGTATTCAATTTAATGAATGATGATCTGAGTGCACAACATAAGAACACAATAAAATAAGTTTAAAAGTACTTTGAAGAAATAATTAATTAAAAATAGCAATTATATCATGGTACTTTTTCACCAATTGATATTCTAAGATACATATAACCTTTTTTATGTGTGAATGATTTCACATCCATTAAAAATTTTTACTGATGTGAATATTGTCAATATTGTATAGTGTGATATCCACCAGATTTATCTCTAATATTTTGGGCCATTTTTGAAGCTAGAAATCCTCAATACTCAATCACTTAAATCAATCGCTCAATAAGAGGCAAATATATTCAATATTTATTCTTTCAAACATGTCAGATAAACAAAATAAAATCTAATTAAAACATTGTGTGGATTTAGGAATGCAAGAGGGTTCATAAATGTTTTCTTTTTTTGAATATACATTCTCTGTTAATACATTCCCTATAAATGACCTTTTTTGGTTTTCAGTGGCAGAGCAAAAAAGTTACAATCAGCGCTTCATAAATCAAATGTTTTATTCACTGCAGCCCTTAAACAGAAGAATTACGATATCTGTGAACACCGCTCAAGTGCTCACTGACTTCACCGAAATGCTCCATCACTTTTTTGCCATTTCACTCTCACTATCTTCAAGAACTTGATGGCTTCTCTACAACAAAAAACCCATTTGTTCAAACAGAAATCGGTGAATCATAGCGCAGTCTGGAGTGTTCGTGACAGGATGCCATGGCCCATGAGTCTCACACAAAGAGGTAAATGCTATCTTTGTCATCAGCTGGATTGTTTGCAGCAGTGAATTGGTGCCATGTGTGTGGGTAAGTAAGACCATAAATGCAGCTAGGTGGTAATCTGAAAGCCTGACGTAAGTTGACTAGTGTAAATGTGTGTTCGTGGACTGAGAAATGTTAACTGTTTATGTTTTTTTAACTTTCACATGTCTTGCGGTGCTGATACTCAGAACAACAAGTCCATATCTAATGTTGTTTCTTCTATACAACAACAGTTCTGTGAAAAATATCAAGTATCCTACTTTTAGCATCATATTATAAATCATAAATCCAGATTTTGAAGACAATATGGCTGGAATTGGGAATATGAGCCAGATGCTGAATGCACTGGGGAAATGAGCTCAGTGACAGTGATGGTTAAATCATCCTCTCAGAGTTGCAAAGATAACAAAAAATTCCTTTTTAAATTATTTTGTTATTCTTATCAAAACATCGAGGGGGTGGAGATGCTGTCGAACAGGCAAGTTAACTGGCATTTACTAGTGCATTTTCATTTTAAAACAGCATTTTAGAATGAAAACAATCCCCATTCATTTTGACGTTTTTATCATGTTTCAGAAAAATGGTCTTGACAAATCAGGGAACGATACACGAAAAATCCAGAGGACCAATCAGAGTCACTGAAATCGATCACCAGTGTTCTCAAACTAAAACAGGGTCTCAGAACTTTCAAAAGGCTCCATTAATGTGGAGTAATGTGGATGCCAGGTATAACTGAAACAAAATGTATGGGTGTTAAAATGAAAATGCATGAGTACTGTATAAACAGCTTCCTTTTGTATTACTGTAGATATATAGACCTGGGTTTATAAAGACCTGTACATGTAAAATCCAAATAGTAAACAGTGGTGTTTTTGTTTTGTTGTTGCTGAGTGAATGATTAAGTTAAATCATCCAGATGATCGCTTGTTTCTGAGGCCACGTTTACACGACAACAATGTAGTTCCCTTGCATTTGAACTTTTTCCACATGTGCATGTCGCTATTTTCAGAGCAATCCACATTTTCACAACCTAAAAAATAGCCAGAAAGGCTGGTTTATCTATGCCAGGCCAGTATGTTTGGTGTTAGAACCTTGGAAGCGAACAATACCTGTAAGAACATTTTTGCTGCGTGTCTATGAGTCTCCACTTTTGGTTTTAATGTCAAGCAAATTCTTACTTTTCTGATGAGGTGTTAGAAAACTCATGAGCAAAAACAACACTATCACTTACTCTGCCTTTGTTGTATGTTTTTTCATGCTTGTTATGTTTTCAATATGTTTTCAAATACTCTTAATGTGTTTACATGTACTTGACTATGAAGCCATTTTTAAAAACTTCCAATTTGTAACACATTTTTAGATTCATGCACTTTCAGTGTTAAGAAATACTGTTGTCATGTAAACAAAACGCAGAATAAACATAATACATTCCCTTTTTTGGCTGAAAACGTTTTTTTTTTTTTTAAATGGCCTCTGAATGAATCAATCAATCAATTAATAAATAAATGAATAAATATATATATAAATACATACATACATACATACATACACAGGGCCGGCACATCCACCACCAACTCCTTCACTGTTGCATGGAGCACCAATTCAGCTTGCTCCGGTCCTGTATGTGTTATGTGTACATTATATATATATATATATATATATATATATTAGGGCTTTCAAAATTAGTGCGTTAACGCACGCCGATTAATTTGAAATGTTTAACACGTTAAAAAAAAATAACGCATTTAACGCAGTGGCAGGTTTTTTTTTTAATTTCCTGTTGTGGCCGACATGTGTTCAGGGCCGGTGCGTCCATAGAGGCAACCTAGGCGGCCGACAAGGGCGACAGAATAGTGAGCGAACCCCCCGTCCTCACTTTAATCCGCAACACCTACCCTCTTCCTCTCGGTCCTCATGTTCATCCACGAACCGGTCACTTTCTTTTTCACTTTCGGGTTGAGGGCGGCGTGATCACCGTTCGCCTAGAGCACCAGTTCAGATTGCTCCGGCCCTGCGTGTGTTTAATGAGGAATATGGATAAAGGATAATATGGATAATATATATATACCACTTCAAGGTGGTGATGTCACTGGCCCATGAACATTTCCTGCATGTTGTCAAAGTATTTCATAGCTATATAAAGATGCAATTCAATCATAACCTATCAATAAAATAGCCACAATAACATTATTTATCAATATGCAGACTTTTTGGGATTCTCTGAAGCTATGGAAATTAAAAATGTACAACAGGAAGTACGTTAGGACCATTGTTATTGTTTACATCCCTCAAAATGGTCCATA
>CAIGQQ010037819.1:770967-785240 GCA_903798035.1 Danio albolineatus | reverse complement strand
TAGATAGATAGATAGATAGATAGATAGATAGATAGATAGATAGATAGTGCAGGCTATAAGTAGTAGAAATGTTTTTTTTTTTCATGAGAATGTGAATGAAATATCCTCTATATGTAAAAGAATTTCACATTGTGAAGTGTGAAAGCCAAATGTGTGAATAAACTACATGAGAACCCAGCGTATGCCTGTAATAACTCAATTTACATTTAAATAACAGGAGAAAATAGGACAGTAACGGAACTGCATCCCCAGTAAATCTCATTACATGGAGCTTATAATGAATGTGATTGCGGTTTGACCCTTGAAGCAGTAATCAGAGTGAGGACTACAACAACAAGTACAGTATAGTGTCACTTCTTGTTATGTTTTTTTTTTTTTCGGCATTCACCTTGGTTTTGAAATTTTCTTGGTTACTCAAAATGTTTCAGGTCCTGTGTTTTCCAGTGTTCACAACTGTGCCTTGGTTTCAAATGATTTTTTGTACTGCACTTTGTTTTCCCTTGTGTTTTTGGTGATTTTATATTTTGTGTTGGCTATTGGGTGTGCCATTCTGTGCGCCTGAATACGCCTTCACACAACAAATAAATAAATAAATAAAATGTCAAGGGTATGCTAGCCCACCCGGACGAAACAAAAGCTGGCAGAATTTGTTCCGGTGTGCTAATAAAAATCAGATTTTTTCCCTCAATGATGCACCTCCTCACATATGTAGCTTTGATTCATTTTAGTGATTTGTTTAGTCCTAAATGACTCTTTTATTCTCGCTCTTTCATTAAGTATGTTTCAATGAAAAGTTTGATTTATTCTAATAAATCAGTTCATATCAATCCTCCTCTCATATTTGATAAGTTTGTTCCATGGCTCTGTCATCACTTTGGACGTTTGATTCATTCATGTCAATCATTTTATTCATTAATTCATTTCATTTATTCATCCCTTTATTAATTTGGGGTCGCCACAGTGGACTGAACTGCCTAAATCATTTTTATACTACAGTAAATACTGCTCTCTCTCTCTCTCTCTTTCTCTCTCTCTCTCTCTCTCTCTCTTTTATGCTATATGCAACATTGGAACGTTTGACTGATTCTAGTGAATTGGTTTGCCTCAGGCAGCACAGTGGCTCAGTGGTTAGCACTGTCGCCTCACAACAAGAAGGTCGCTGGTTCAAGTCCCAGCTGCGCCAGTTGGCATTTCTGTGTTGAGTTTGCATGTTCTCCTTGTGTTTGTGTGGATCTCCACTGGGTGTTCTGATTTCCCCCAGTCCAAAATGCGATTGGAAAGGCATCCTCTGTGTAAAACCTATGCTGGAATAGTTGGGGGTTCATTCTGCTGTGGTGACCCCTAATAAATAAGGGACTCAGCCAAGGGAAAATGAATGAATTGATGAATGGTTTGCCTCAAATGATCCTTCTTCTCTCTCTCATACATTGCTTTGGAAAGTCTGATTCATTTGAAACATTTTGTCCTAAATGACATAGAGACAGAGAGAGAGAGAGAGAGAGAGAGAGACAGAGAGAGGGAGAGAATGAAAGGATGTGAATGGCAGCTACAATTATGATCATAATACTTGTTTTTTGGTACAATTCAGCAAACCATGAGTCTGTTTCGTTATGGGTAAAGGTAATGTGTTCGGTCAATAGATGGAAAGTAGGTGGTGTTTTGTGGCTGTTTGAATGCACTTGACTTGAAATGTGCTTTTGATGAAATGCTAAAAGTGGACAGGCTTAAAACTTTTAAAACATCATGTACAGTACATTTCAGTGTTGTCAAATTGTGATTGGATTCATAAAGGTGCGTCTTCACCCTACATTTTACCGGCAAATAGAGAATATATGTTTACTCCTATGTTTTACTTTCAACATAGTTTGCAGTTTCTTGGGAAAATTAAGGATTTTGTTCCTTTTCACACTTATGATATTTTCTGTGATATTTTATCAACAAATAAAGGACTATTTTCATGCTGATCTTTGCACAGCACGAACAAAATACCACAAAACAACTTATCGGTGTCTAGCATTTTAAATCGAATACTCTACTTTCCATCTCCATATCGACAACATTCCTGGCATGGTAAGTTTTCCTCAGTTATTCACTTTATACTGTGTTGTACTTGGAATGTAGAGTGCTCAGGTTTAAGCCCTATGAAACTATATGGTCGCAATGCACTTTTCTCTTTAGCTTTTGAACACTATTGGTTGCAGTGTAAAAATATTCAGTATTTTGTGATTCACAAGTGTTTTGCATTTATTTACAGTTGTTAATTGCGTTATGAGACCTAAATCTCTGCTCTGTCAAATTCTGATGTTGAAAAATTCAACTCTACAGTTTAACAAAGTGACGTTTGTTGACATTTCAGTGGTTTGAAATAATATTATGTAGAATAAATGATATATAGAGAAATAAGTCTGTAAAAACAACAGAAAAAAGTACTGCCAGTTTATTACAAGGTTTGGTACCGTAATATACAACAACAATCCATACATAATATCTCATTAAACTATTAAAAATGTTAATAAAGCCACCTTTTCGAACTTTTAAAAAGGGCAGGTCTCATAATGCAATTTAAAAGCATAAATAAACAGGGGAAAATAAAAACATCACAAAATATGTAAAACTGCTAATTTAGGGTGCTTTTACACCTGTAGATTGATTTGTTCCGAAACAGGGATTTAATTTGTTACAATGTAAATTTTCGTTCTTTGTGCGGTTACATTTTTACTTGGTAAAGTTTCTAGTTGGACCAAAACAGTTAAAACAAGTCACGTGTGAGTAAACTCTCCTTACATTGTTCAGAGATTCATCGGTTTATTTTTCAGAGTCCCACGCATTCCACTAAACTGTCGAATGCCGTTGTTTTAATTTATGTTGATAAAAAATGAGACATTATACGTAAGTGAAAAGGTGCACTTTAATTTTGAATGGTGACACCCACAAACATCGTCACGAAATATAAATCCTAATACAAAATAAGTTATTATGAGACTCAAATGTGGAAAAATTATCAGATGGTAGCCTGATTTTGGTCAATTTCCCAAATGGATAAATATCTCTTGTTAATATTACAGCATGCTTTCACTTTCGTATTCGACATGAAAGCATATATACCAGTAGGAATGATGACATCATACCCTATTCATAATTATATATAGCTGTAATTGTATACGTAGATTGTTTTGATCAGAGCACAATTGCTGGATTCACATATGCCAAACAAACCGCGATAACGGGAAAAAGACGCAAGGTTCCGAAACAAACGTCTAGGTGTGAAAGCACCTTTAATGATTTTTTTACAGTGCGGGTTTAGTAGAATGTTTAGTTTATCAAGCGTTGCCTTCTAATGGACGTGTACAAAGAGAAGGTGTATCTATATCATGCCCCAATTAAAGAGCCCCTATTATGGGTTTTTGAAAATGAGCTTGCATGCAGTGTGTAACACAGCTCTGAGTGAAGTGAAATGTCCAGCTAAGGCTTAAATCTGAAAGTGCACAGTGTTTAAAACTATTGATTCATCTAAAAAGAGTTGACTCATAGTTCCTCAAACGAATCGCCGTGCTTATGAGTCTTTAGCCGTTTCGGCATGACGTGAACACGAAACATAAGCCCCGCCCATTTGTTCGCACTCAGCCCCGGGAGATTCGAAATCCCCAACCCCACCCACAAACAACAGCCACGAAGCAAAGGTTTCCAGATTGGGCGATTTTGAATTTGATTGTGCAGGTAAAAACCTTTTGGATAGGGTTTGGACTGGAATCAGTCAGCTACATCTGGCAACACAGAGAAGAGCACTGTGCTCTGCTGGATATTATTGGAAGTGTGCAGATGAACCAGAGATGAGACTTTGAAGAGTCAGTGGTTGAGGTTTATTTTTGCAAAAATGCCTCAGCATTGTAGTCCAGCCTTGTGCTGTGCTCCCTCTGAGGAGTGCTTCTGAAATCTACACGCTTACAACGGAGGATTCGTCGACCGTTTGTTAAAGGAAGGATCAGAAAAGACTATTGATGTATGCTGGGGCGGACTAGCCATAGAGAGCACTGGGACATTTCCCGGTGGCCTGACGGTGACTCTGGCCTGCACCCTCTGTAGTGTATCTGGTTAACTTGTATTCTCATATCGCGTCTAAAAGCACGTTGTAAACGCGATGCGTGCCGCATTGTTTACGGATTAAAATGCATTTGTGAACTCGTGTTCCTCTGCTGTTTGTCGTTGCTATGGCTACATCAGCTCTCCTACACACGTGCGGCGGTCCTGTTTCATAACGGTTCAGCTTTTTGCCGCTGTGTGCATTAATACTGCATGTGTGTCACTGTTTTTACTTATGGTAAAGAATAGAGTAATACGCTGGGTGACCGGGGGGTTAGTTTCGGCGGTGAGGTGTCTAAAATACGGGTGACTACTGGGAAAAACGAGTGTTGGCATATATGCTCACGCACACACTATGACTACTTCAATATTGATAAGCCGTGGTGGGCATTCTCTTGCGCTGAATGATGTGGACCAATCGCAACAGACTGGGTCATTGGTCCAATCAGCACGGATTAGCATCGCGCTAAGGAGGGGTTTTGGAACAAATTAATCGCTAAACGATTCATATAGGAGTCGCTGGGATAATTAGGTAAAAATAAATGCAGATTATAAGACAATGAAAGTGTTTTTTGACCATGCATGCAGATTAGCCTGCTGTTGGAGACCCCCAATACCAAAAATATGACCCTTTTTAATGTATAATAGGAACTCTTTAACATATTTCAGAAGTGTTCACAGTGCCCTCTAGTAGATTTGTCATCTGAAATGTGCAGTAAAATGTAGTAGAAGGAACATATTTGACATTTCACAAACATGTAGACTGAGACACATATTTCCAGTGAGCTTGGGCTGAATTGTTCCCTTCACTAGTTTTCACTCAATTGTACCACGGTACAAAACATAACAACCAGCTTGATTTGTGTTGACGTTATGAATATAAATTTTTCCTTCACAACAAGAAGAATAAAAGAAATTCCTTTATTTCTCTAATCAATGTCTGGTGTGCTAAAGTTCTTCAAAATTACCACAGTGTTCCTCGATCGACTATGACACTCCGGCTCTACGAGATGTGATTACAGTCAATTAGACGCCAATGAAAGTTCACCACCCCTGTCATTCAGAGGAGCAGGTTAATGTCATTGTTCATTTCTCACAGAGTGACTTCTGCTCCTCCAGCAACTCTGGACCTTGTATGAGTCGAGGTCAATTACAAAATTGAAGGTGAAGGTAGTAAAATAGCACATTAGAATTTTGCTCACAGTCCAACGAAGTGGAAAAGCAGGGGGAGAAAAATTAGCACCGCTAATGCTAATGAGGTGAACGTTGGCACATTTAATTTGACAGACAATCAGCTGTCCTTTGTGAAATATGAATGTTTGCCAGTATGAGAGGATAATATGAATTCTCAAGATAGTTTCTGATGGAGGTACTGTTCTGCAGTTTAATGAGCTGGCCTGCTACGGATTTATTGATCGTGAAGCTGTTCAAACACTTAACCATTAGCAGGCCTAACAAAGCCTCTATGAATTATGTCATTTGATCCTCTCAGGCTTCACTCTCCGATGAGAGCTTTGAATGGACCGAAGGGCGCAGGGGGCAAAAAAAATTATGATCATGATCACCATTCTTTCAAAGTCAAAATGAGACCCTTTTACAGTAACTCAAAGACTTACTTTATTCAATTGACCTTTATTTGTATAGCGCTTTTACAATGTAGATTGTGCCAAAGCAGCTTCACATAGAAGATTATAGTAAATTGAAACAGTGACAGTCCAGTTTTTAGTGTTGGAGTTCAGTTCAGTTCAGTGTGGTTTAATATTCATTGCTGAGGGCCCAAACACTGAAGAGCGAATCCATCGATGCGCAGCTCTACAAGTCCCGAACCAGGCGAGCCAGTGGCGACAGCGGCGAGGAAAAAACATCACCAATTGGCGAAAGTGAAGAATTAAAAAACCTAGAGAGAAACCAGGCTCAGTTGGGTATGACCATTTCTCCCATATGGCCAGACGTCTTGTGCAGAGCTGCAGTCTAGGCGCCGGAGGCTGGAGAACTCTAGGCTCGTCTGTCCTTGGAGGGTCACAGGAATCAGTCTCATGCTTGCTATTCCGCCATGCACCAAACAGCTGCTCAGGATACAGCGTTGTCCAGGATTATGGAACCTTGGGATCGTCTCGTTGCGGGTCTTGGATCACATCCGTGGCCCTGCATAGTCTCTGGGGGCCTCGAGAAGAGTAATGAATTAATTAATTAATTCATTCATTTTCTTTTCGGCTTAGTCCCTTATTAATCCGGGGTCGCCACAGCGGAATGAACCGCCAACTTATCCGGCATTTGTTTTACGCAGCGGATGCCCTTCCAGCCACAAACCATCTCTGGGAAACACATCCATACATTCTCATTCACACACATACACTATGGACAATTTAGCTTACCCAATTCACCTGTACCGCATGTCTTTGGACTGTGGGGGAAACCGGAGCACCCGGAGGAAACCCACGCAACCACGGGGAGAACATGCAAACTCCACACAGAAATGCCAACTGGCCCAACTGTAATGAATTAATAATGAACTTTAATGAATAGTGGTTGAACCTCACTTGAAATCCTAACACATCCTTCTACCTCACAACCACTAATCATATTGTATGTGGTTGTGTGAAATAAATGATTACTTTTATTCAGTAAGAATGCATTAAATTGGATGAAACTGAAATTTAAAGACTTTTGCATTGGTACAAAAATCTATTTCAAATTAATTCTGTTCTTTTGAACTATTGAGAATTTGGCAGAGGAGGATCACAGCAGTTCAAACTACTTATTTAAGATGAGCTGAAACAACACAATTCTTGCAATTTTTGAGGACAACTTAATTGTTTAATGTTCAATCCACTTAAATTATATGCAACTAATTCCCATTAGATTATAAGTAGACTGTTAGGTTAGGGATAGGGTTGGGGTTAGGGGTAGGGTTAGTGTAAGTTGACAAGTGCTTGCAAAGTTTTTTATAGTCAGTTAAACGTCTGTTGAATGTCAGTATCAACAGATATTAAGTAGACAGTCTACTAATACTCAAATGGACCATCAAAACAAAAGTGTTACCAAATTATTTAACTTAATCGTATTGTGTTGGGCAACATGAAGGACTTGTGTGGGACCCAGCATTTTTTTACAATGTTCAGATCAATGTTCCTAGCCAATCAGATTCATATACTCTTTTTGCTTCAGCCAGGACACACCAAAACAAATGCATTATCTGTGGCATTCCTGTCTTCATCTTAGTCCTCTGTTTCCCCAGCACCACATCTGCCTCTCTTTAGCAGCAGCATATTCACTTTTAATTTAAAGTTCAGCATTGTCAGCGTTCTACCCTATCAGTCCTGTCTGTTTTGTCATAATCACATGGCTGTGTTGTCATGTTGGCCATGTGCTCCCCTGAGGCCTGTTGCACACAACAATTTGAACAAACTCCAAGGTTGCAGAGTACGTTTTGGGTTGACAAAACCTTAAATCTAACTTAGTTAAGATGAGGTTTTGTTTCACAACACTTGATTTAAAGTTTGTGATTTTCTCAGGACCACATGCATCTGAAAGTGTAACATGTGCAGCAAGCAGCCAATCACACGACACATGAGAGGGTCAGTTTTCTAACGGTTTCTCACAAGGGAGTCAGCACTTCTCTGTTTCCAGATTCAGAGCTATCGTAATCAAAAATGTAATGAATTTAAACACATTTTCAAGGCGGAAATAAACACTGCTGATGAAGAAAACATTTGAGAAGGCAACTTAAAGCAAGTATTATTATATGAATGAAAATCATTCATCTTATTTTAATAATGTAGGTTCTCAACCTGCTCAAAAGATATTAAAGCAAATTTATGTGCAAATATTTAAAAACAAATTTTTATTAAAAAATCATTACAAATGTTACTTGATAACTCAAATGAAATATGAATATTTATAATTCATATAAATAAATTATAAACACTAAAGCATAGTATTTACTAAAAATATATTTTAAAATAAAAGGCTTTCAACAAAGATGCACTGGTACTGAAAGTGGATTTGGGTCACACTTTATTTCGATGGTCCGTTTGTTGAATTTAAGTTACATTGCAACTAATTCTCATTAGATTGTAAGTAGACTGTTAAATTGGGGTTGGGGTTAGGGTTAGTGTAAGTTGACATGTACTTGCAAAGTTTCTTATAGTCAGTTAAATGTCTGTTGAATGTCAGTATCAACAGATATTAAGCAGACAGTCTACTAATACTCAAATGGACCATCAAAATAAAGTGTTTGTCGCTTTACTCACAACTTACAAGTGATTCTGTTTGTGATTTCTAACCCACAATAAAACTGGTCTGAAGCAGGTTAGCCTTCTTGAGCCAGAAAACTCAAAGTTAGTTCAATCTAAATGCGAACTTACCTGGGTAAAAATCCTAAAATGCTTTGGTCTTTCCTCTTTGTTTCTCATTACGATGCCTCCTTGTTTATCTCTTGTCCAGTTCTCATTTGCCTGATTGTTCTCGCCTACTCCTTGTGTGCTTTTCCCAATTGATTGTTTTCTCCTTTGTCTTTGCTTTTTGCAGTTTTTTGTTTGGTATTGCTTGCATTTGCTGTGTTCACTCCTGTATTTAGTTATGTTCTATCCGGGTCTTTCTTGAAGTTTTAGCATGTTGCACAAATCCAGTTTGTGATTTTACCTTTGCAAGTTTGCATTCAGTTTGAGCAAACTCTGAGTTCCAGGCTGAAGATGGTGGGTTGGTTTTGCCATATACAAGGCAGAATAAACACTGCTTTAAGCCAACTTTAAGAAAATATCATTATGTGAGTGAAAATTATTGATTTTGATGACCTCTAGGTTTACAAAAAGCTCAAATGACAGTCATTTTAAAAGCTTTGACAATTCAAGCAAAAGTAAAAAAAAATTATGGTAAAGCATCATTTATTCATCCCTTTGCTTGGTTCAAACCAGTTTCAGTTTGTTTGTTTTTTTAACAAAATATTGAAGAATGTTTTAAACATGCAAACATTGCCTTCCATTGTATTTGTTTTTCCATCTATGCATGTCGGTTGTTACAGGTTTCCAACATTCTTCAAAAATGTTTTTTGATATTTGTCTGAGGTAAACAAGTCAAAGGTGATCGAATTTTCTTTCTTTTTTTAAAACTACAATTAAGCCTGAAATTATTCAGACACAGTGTATGAATAATTTTAGGTTTGACTGTTTTTAAGTCTGAAGTAATAACTGATGAAAATTTAGCTTTTCCATTTCAGGAGTGATTTACATTTGATTATTGATTTGATTAAACCTTTGAAAAATATGTGGTGAGAAGAATTGTTTTGAATGAATAAACATGAATGTGTCTTGAATAAGTGCTACACTGTAAAAAAATAAAAAGTTGAGTTAACTTAAAATTTAAAGCAACCGGCTGCAAAGAAATTTTGAGTTTATGAAGCTTCAGTGGTTGAAGTTGTGCCAAATTATATTTTTTTAATTGACCGAAAAGGCTCAAAATTTCTTTGCAGCCGGTTGCTTTAAATTTTAAGTTAACTCAACTTTTTATTTTTTGGAATATATGAGGAAATCAAAATTTAAAGTCTCCTCAACTGAATTTTTTACTTTCATTGAACAGACAGTTCCAAACATGCAGTTGAATCATTTTTATGAGTAAATTCAACTCTGAGCTCAAAAATATGTCCACCTAACTTACAATTTTAAACGGAGTTAACAAATTTTAAGTTGGATTTTTTACAGTGTAATATAGATTCTGCAATTTTCCAGATATTTCCATCAGCATGCTTGTATTGTTAAAAAGAAAAGAATGTGCATTAAGCTTTCACTTGAGGATTTTCTCTCAATCACTCACGGGCCATTATAATGGGCCATTTGCTTATGTCTTTTTTATTATTATGGATTCAGCTGTCCTTATCTTTTAATTTTTCCTCATGTTTCCAACATCTATTGGCCGAATCACAGGTCTTCTTGAGTAAAGGGAAATGTGAGTAAGATGGGAGTCTGTGTTGTGGATATATGTGTGTGACAATAAAAGCAAGGCAGAGGAAAGAAGCAAGAAAGTAGGTCTGTTTGGTCAGATATGGTTAATCCGCTCACAGCTTGACAGAACAGGAGCCCAGAACTTTCTCCTCCAAGCCTAAAAGCCTTCAAAACTTAAAGCTTTTCTTCTTGTCAACATTCTTTTAAATGATCTTTTTGGATAGGACATGGAAAATTGTATTGCTATTTCAAAGTTTAGGAGACTTATAGAACATGTGAGACATGTTTCATTAAATTTATCAACTTTGCCTACAAGCTACTTTCACCCTTTAAGCTAAACCGTGAAGTTTATTAAACTAGTCTCTTCTTTTAAAGGGACTGTGTGTAAGATTTTTCACGTTTTAATAATGTGTTATTGCCAACGAGTGAACAGCTTGTAATCAAACTTTAAAAATGAGACCTTCCCAGGCTGCCTGGGTACTGTAAGAAAGTATGAAAGCCTGCAAATTGATTTTTTACGTGAAGGACTCAGAATCTTTTTTTTGGTCTCAGAGAATCAAAGGGATTTTAGGTGAGAGAGCCACATTCTTGTTTATACCTGCTGTTTTAATCTCTCTCTTTTGTAAACTTTCAAGCACATATCTTTTTTCTTATGTACAGATTCTTATACAGTATATGGATTTCATTTTCAATCATTTGATCTAATGAGCATATCTGCAAGGTTCCAAAGCTAAATGTTTAGTAGAAAGAGAGCTATTCCATGCAAAGAGGCCATAAACCATAAAGATTTTTGCAACATATTTCTTAACATAATAGCTTTAATGATTCATTTCTAATAGCTGATTTATTTTATCTTTGCCATGATGACGGTAAATAATATTATATATAATATAATATTAATATTCCAAGACACTTCTATACAGCTTAAAGTGACTTTTAAAGGCTTAACTAGGTTAATTAGGTTAACTAAGGCTGGTTAAGGTAATTAGGCGAGTTATTGTATAATGATGGTTTGTTCCGTAGAAAAAAAATAAATAGCGCAAAGGGACTTATAATTTTGACATTAATTTTTTTCTTAAAAAATTAAAAACTTCTTTTATTCTAGCTGAAATAAAACAAATAAGACTTTCTCTAGAAGAAAAAAATATTATCATACATACTTTGAACATTTCATTGCTCTGGAAATATTTAAAAAAGACAAAAACATTCGAAGGGGGGCTAATAATTCTGACTTCAACTTCATGTTGAAACCACCGCTCAATCCAGCAGAGAAATTGTCTATTTCTTTTTCAATCCTTTAACAGAAAATATTCAAGAAGTACAGCAAACAGCTCATTTGGACAGCATCACTCTTCTTCTGGAAATTCTACATTCACACAATTCCCTTCCCACTGAATTTGAAAAAGGGGGGCGATGGCTGTTTGGAGAATATGATAAACAAGAGCATGTTGTCACCATGTCTAATGCCTTTTTCACACTGGATGCACAGAAGATGGGCAAATTCTGAACTGTGGCTTGTGTAATCTACAACATTTTAAAGGTGAAAAAATTACAGTGGTGTGAAAAAGATTTTGCCCCCTTACTGATTAATTGTTTTGTATGTTTGTCACATTTTAAAGTTTCAGATAATAAAACAAAATTTAGATATTAGTCAAAAATAACATATGTAATTGTATCATGATGTTTTTAAATGAAGGATTTTTTTTTTATTATAAAGGGAACACAAATTCCAAGACTACATAGTCATATGTGATTTATTTATTTTTTTTATTTTTTTTTACCACCATAAGAAAGA
This sequence comes from Danio albolineatus, assembly GCA_903798035.1. Classification (NCBI taxonomy): domain Eukaryota; kingdom Metazoa; phylum Chordata; class Actinopteri; order Cypriniformes; family Danionidae; genus Danio; species Danio albolineatus. The sequence goes on along the minus strand of CAIGQQ010037819.1, from coordinate 773,426 downwards.
TATCAGACAAAAATGGAACCATAAAATCTGATGTGCACCAAAATATCCTAAAGGACAATATCTGGCCATATAGATCACGAAAACAAAAAGTGCAAAAAGACGTACCTGACGGGAAGTATTCCGCAGCCTCCAGAAACGTACTCAGGACCACGTTCTCATAATGAGCCTGGGTTGTTGACTGCACTAATGAACACAAACCCAGTCAATATTTTAAAATATAATAAAATATAATAAAAAGATCAACAAATATTTTTAAGAGTACATAAAAATCTAGTTTTTAAATAATAAAGTTGCTTGCCTTTTTTAATCTATTATTTTTACAGTGTGTTGCTAAAGGTCAATATCACAGTTAATTATTCAGTTATGTCAAACGAAAACAACACAAAGATTCTACCCTGCAGCTCAGAGTTAGTGTTTAAATACTAGATAGTGCCTTTTATTGACTTACATACAGCATATCCAAACAGAGGGTTACGACAGGCAAAAAAAAAAATGAATGCGAGAATTATTAATTACCACCTAATGCATGATTGTATCTCCCATTTCAAACAGCCTGTCAACAGGCAAAACGATTTTTTTTGTGCTCTTTCCAACTTCCAACTGTGTCCTGAGTGCGAGCGAGCCAAAGAGCAATAAAACATCAATTTTCTGCAAAACTGTGAAATGATGATCTGCATGGATTAGAAGCCAAACGTACAGCTTTTCAGTGCTTTCTGGCTCATTATCACTCGCAAAACCTTACACATTAACAAGGCCGCTGATGTGCCTGGGCCTAGATTATGATAGCTGCAACTATTGTCGTTATTTTATTAGCCTCGCTGACAGGATAATGAAGGATAATTATTTAGCAGCTATCGAATGGGAACGTGACAGTCGCGCTGCTCATTCTAGCTTCTCCTCCAATGTGTGGTAATGCTGATGCCTCTCATCAGCTGCCACAAGACAGATGACTTTTCTCTACTAATAGTCCCAGTTTCCTTTGTTAAATTGCCAGATTCAGAAGCGAGAACTTCGAGGGCTTATTTAATTAACCCCACATGAGCTATGCTTGTTTTTTTTCTGTGCGATTACAAAGGAGATGGCAGGTGCAGCAGGCAGATCACTAAGTGCTTTTGTCCACCATGCACTTTCTAGCACTTTTTTTTTCACTTCTTTGCAGCTAGGATTACTGCTCAGACATTCCCCGCTGGCAAAAATAGTAGACATACACAATGTTAAGCCTAGACGGCCCTGTGAGAGGAGTGTGTCATGGAAATTTGAATCACATCAGCACAACAACATAAAGAACACATATGCATGTAAAAAATGGGTAACAATTTAGTATATGGACCAATTCTCACTAATAACTGGTGGCTTATTACATGTATATTATTAAGATGTTTGCTGTTTATTAGTATTTTAAAAAAAGCGTACATATTCTGCATGATCTTATTCTACACGGCTAATTTGCCCAATACCTACTAACTACTACCTTAATAACTATTAATAAGCAGCAAATGAGTAGTCTATTAAGCTAAAAGTCCTGTTAGCCAACACTCATCTCTGGGGATATACACCTACTGTACCTAATTTTAAATAGGGGCGCCACGGTGGCGTAGTGAGTAGCACGTTTGCCTCACAGCAATAAGGTCGCTGGTTCGAGCCTCGGCTGGGTCAGTTGCCATTTCTGTGTGGAGTTTGCATGTTCTCCCCGTGGTTGCGTGGGTTTCCTCCGGGTGCTCTGGTTTCTCCCACAAGTCCAAAGATATGCGGTACAGGTGAATTGGGGTAGCTAAATTGTCCGTAGTCGATGTGTGTGAATGAGACTGTATGGCTGTTTCCCAGAGATGGGTTGCGGCTGGAAGGGCATCCGCTGTGTAAAACGAATGCTGGATAAGTTGGTGGTTCATTCCGCTGTGGCAACCCCAGATTAATAAAGGGACTAAGCCGACAAGAAAATGAATGAATGAATAATTTTAAATAGTAACAGTTCTTAAAGGGCCATGAACCATACCAGAGGTGGGTAGTAACGAGTTACATTTACTTCGTTACATTTACTTGAGTAAAATAGTTGGGTAACGTGTACTTTTTCAGTACATTTAAAAATGTGTACTCTTACTCTTACTTATTATTATTATTAGAGAAAAATCATTACTCTTACTCCACTACATTTGTCAGCGTTCCTCCGTTACTGTCAAATGATAATAAGTATGATTTATATCACTTGTTTGCAAACATTGCGAGGCGCCGCACTGGAGAGGTTTTGTCGCGAGAGGTTGCTATAGAGACGCATCTCCCGCTTTTGGTTCGAACACATGCCTATGTTGAAATGATGGCTGAAATCGAGGAAGACATGCGAGTTTATACTGCAGTCACGCCACGGCCATCTGCGGTTCCAAGAAGGAGAGTCATGCTGTCTGTGCAGTGAGTTTGTCTGACCAGGTTACCCGCGGCCTCAAGTTCAGTCTGTGTTTTCACTT
>CAIGQQ010037819.1:730871-770567 GCA_903798035.1 Danio albolineatus | reverse complement strand
TTTTGTTTGTGATTTAATCATGATTAATCACGAAAAGCCGTATTTATTGCAGAAATAAAAACACAGGCATGTAAGTGCCATTTGAATTTTAAAACAATCAATGCCAATAACAAACAAACAAAAAAATTCCATGTTGGATTCTAAGTGAACTACAAAAAAATCCAAAATACAGGCATTGCAAATATGGAAATTGGAAGAAAAAAAAATAATAATAAAGTATTGAATACAAACAATTGTATTCATTGTAAAGTTGTTTTTGGCGAGTTGAGAACATTAATTATAAAGTAGAAACAATTTTGCTTAGTCCTCCTTCACATTAGCCAGTTGCTAAGACAGTCCAGTCTGTTGACATTATCGGGTGACAACACACACGCTCGCACACACACACACACACACACACAGCGCACTCCCTTCAAATCATCACCACGCACAACTACGGTTCTTAAAGTATGGCTGTATTTCTCAAGCAAGGATTCTGATACAGCCACGTGAAGCAGACGCTTTACAAAAGTTGCATGTAGGGGGGAAACACGTCAAACTTAATGAAACATTTGAGGGTGCTTGGAATCAACTTAGAGAAGAAAGGGCTGTCTTTGACAGCTTGCGACATCATCTGGCACTTTCACTGAGTACATTTACATGGATCCATATTATCCATATTATCCTTTATCCATATTTCTTTGCTCATTAAACACACGCAGGGCCGGAGCAAGCTGAACTGGTCCTCTAGGCGAACAGTGATCACTCCGCCATCAACCCGAAAGTGAAAAAGAAAGTGACCGGTTCGCGGATGAGCGTGCGGACCGGTAGGGAGGGGGTAGGTGTTGCGGATTAAAGTGAGGAACGGGGAGTTCACTCACTATTCTGACGCCCTTGTCGACCGCCTAGGTCACCTCTATGGACATGCCGGCCCTGAACACACGTCAGCCATAACAGGAAATAAGAAAAAACTGTAATTGTAACTATTAACTTGAGTAATTTTTTCATCCGCTACTTTTTTACTCTTACTCGAGTAACTTTTAAGATTGCTACTTTTACTTTTACTTGAGTAAAAATTTCCGCAAATACTTGTACTTTTACTTGAGTATAGATTTTGGATACTCTACCCACCTCTGAACCCTACCTAGAAATTTTTCAAAAAATGCTCAGAGATTGGCGTGGATCTCAGCAAGCAGAGGAGAGAGTAGGCGTGGCTGGCAGTGCAGGAAAAAAAGAGTGGAGCAAACCCTTGGGTCAAAAAAACGAGACACAAACGAGGAGATGAATCATTTTATAGTTTACAAAGTTAAAGTGCAAAGAAATAAACAGTAAGTTATTTAATGCCCTGCTATATTTGTTATTTGTAATTTCAGGTACACATAACCACAATTTGTTATATGATCATAAGACAAACTCTGCCATTCTGTAATTCTCGTACAGCTCTCCCGACAAAAAAATGCTTTTGACAAGAACAAGGAATCAAATTTAATAATCAGTACAATATTTCATGTACACATATGAACTATAAGAACTCTTTGATTTCTTCAGACTTTATATTAAGTGGCCTAAACTACTATATAATGGCATCAAAAATGAATACAATGTACTTACTGTGTTTTCTTGGTGCTCTTGAGGTGGAATACGGGTAGGGTTAGGGACAGGTTTGGTGGTATGTTTAAGGGTGGGTCAAGGTGTAAGGAATGGTCAACAGTGTAAATAAAGGTGTAAGTACAGAAATTACAGTTGTAATTACCTGCATGTGTTTAATCAATCATGAGTATAATGTAGAAATATGTATCATTGTAGAAATAGAAATACATTGTAACAAATTATTAATTTCAGTGTAAATGCATATTAATGCATATTAATATAAAGTTGAACCATTCTTTTAACGCTTTAACAAAACAATCCATTTTTTAAATATGCATGCTTCACTTCGAGATTTCGAGATCTTTCAAGTTGCTACAAAAAACTAACAAAAATCAAGGTTATGGTACCCAATTTAAATCAGCGGCAGTAAAAACTAAAGCCTGATGTATGTTCAAAGTCAACGGCAGTAAAGATGAGGCCAACAACACCACTGTTGTTTGCATATAATGCCTGCAAGAGCTGACACCATGACTGAACATGAACAAGACCAAAAACAATACAACCCTCTGTAATCAGCGATTATGTCGGCACTATACAGTGTGTGATGCGACTGATGCCCCGACCAGCTCCAGTGCCTCTGATATGGGGGACAAAGAGATTTTTTATAGTCTCTATGCTGTATCCAGTGTAGACAACCTACAGCTGTTGTGGCACATCATGCCTGTAGACAATGTGTAAGATTGAGCACATTTAGTCTTAGTTGTATGTTCAAAACCGGTATTGTGTAGCCTCGGCATAGTTGCATACACGTGTGGTGATTTTCCACTACAGCATCAAATCTGTGCACAGTGGTGCTGGCAATAGCTACGTTTCCATCCACTTATTTTTGTTCGCATTTTGGATATGTGCATAGAAAAACGATTGATGGAAACGCCATGAAAATCTATGCGCATAAGTGAGTAGGATAAAGGATGCGTATAAACTGCGAAAAAAGTGAGATGTACACTTTTACCGCATAAATTCCAGTAAGTGCATTAAAAAAGAGGTCATGAGACTTTGTTATAAGAGGTCATGTGATGATAAAAATGTGTGTAAATGGACAAACCAGCAGGCTGAGCACATCGTAACACATCTGAAATGTTGTTTTGGTCATTCAAAAACACCTTACCATATAAGTAGTTGTGTTATTGTATTATTAATGACCTCCAGAATCAAGAGCGTCTGTGCTCCGCGTCTCACACCTTCAAACGCCACCACTGCGTGTCAGGATTGCCTTCTGAGGCACAAGTCATTTATTAAATGAAGAAAAAGATTGACACAGCTTCTCCTACTGCAGCAAATTACGTTTTTACTGTTGATATTTGGCACCAGTTAATCAGGAAGTGACGATTGTGTCCGCTTTGACTCGTTGGATGGAAACGCTGCTTTATTTGCGCGTCTTTTATGCGATAATCCAGTTTTGCGCATAAAGTTCATTTGTATTTTTGGATGGAAACATAGCTACTGACACTGCTCTAGGTATGATTTGGCAATGTAATTGAGACAAATATTCATGCACATTTTGTTAGTAAAGCCGGTTCTAGTTAAGCTTTAGCTCTTGCATTTAAATGGTGCCGAGTTTACTACACAGAGTCATAGTACACTGATAAGCTAGGCATAAAAATCCTTAAGACCCAAGGAGTTTTTTTTACATGCATTTTTTATTTCTCTTTGCAATTTGGGCTTTTTGGAACCTAACTAGAATAAAACCTAAGTATCATCTTTTGATACGATGTACTTTTAGAGAAAAAGTATGTCCATGTATGTGGACTTGTGGTCCGAATTTACATAAAACACTTTTTCATGACTTTTTTTTATGCTTTAACATAGAATTTAAAAAAAATTGTAACTGGACAGTTAAAAATAGTGTTTGCGACATTTCACATGCTGCATAACAGTTGCAGCATGACACTGTATGTCTTTACTGTCACGATTGGGGTTGAGGAAAAGGAGAGCGAGGACTCAATTGCAACAAAATGGGTATTTATTAATAATAGAAATAAAACAAAACAGCAAAACAAACTACCCCGAGGGGGGAAACATTAACAAAACAAACAAACAATCAAAAACAAACTTCACTGGGCTGGCAGGGAAAGAGCAGGGCTGGACAGGGCTGGACAAGACAAGACTGGAGTGATCACGACGATCATTGACGAGAAACGATGACGAACTGGCACAGGACAGCAGACATGAGGAGAATTTAAAGCAGACATGATTAACAAACAAACAGGTGAACATAATAGACTAATAATGGGTTAACAAGGAGGGTGGGGCTAGACAATAGACAGGAGAGTGCATGACAACACAAGCCATGCACTCACATAGAGACTAGAACACGCAGCCAATGAGAGAACTCATTAACTGCGTGCTCACATGACAACATAAGCACGCGGTGTGTGTGTAAACACACACACACCACGTGCTAAACACAACAACAGAGGACTGAACGCGAGACACAAGCACACGATAAAATGAAAACATCTTACCGTGCACTCACACATATGCAACGCGCATGCTTCATCCCAGTGCCATCCCAAACCAGAACCAACTAGACAGAAGCTGAGGATGAAGCAGCGCGTTGCTGACAGAACAAAATAAACACTAGGACGAGAGCGCGCAATCGCGAACACGCCCAGACCTCACGCGCTGCATCAAGCGGGAACGTGCAAGGTCCGAGCGCGCCCACAATCGCCACTCATACAGAGACACAATGACAACACACAGAACTAGACAGAGCTAGTGTCCGGACTCTGCCACAAGACAAGGATTAACAAGACAGAAGTGGCAGAACCCTGACATTTACAAAATATAAAACATTTAAAGTATTTTAAATAGCCACTTAAGAGCTAAAATGTGCTGTCCACATTTGTGGACACTCAAGCCCTAGGAGGTTAAAATCAATTTTGGTTAAATAAGTTGATAATAACATCAAAATAATCATTCTGCGATAATGACAGCTGCATGCGTCGCTTCTCAATGAACGATGGCTGTAGTAAATGCTGCACATGAGATTACAACATTACGTGTTTTCACTCCAAACTACATTTTTGTGTTAGAAGTAAATCTTTTTGCGGAATTACTTGTCATCTGTTTATTAGTAATGCTGAATCAATGAAAGCAGTTTAATCTTCTGTTTAATCAGCAACTTATTGTTTATTCTTTTCCCCATGGGTTTCTTCATTTGTATTTAGAGGGATTTCTGTGAGAGTGCCCTCTGGCCTTTGTAGGAGATTTACTACAAATCACACCGTTCTTCCTTGGGAAGATATGCATGACAATCACAGCTTTGCTCATTCATCTTTGCTATTTCATTTTGATGATTCACCATCCCTTCCTTAAAGCATATCAACATGAAGGCAGAGCAAGCTTGTTTTTTTTTTTAATTGTGGTGCTTGCAAATTGACCAGGTGATGTAAACGGCATGTCTACATATGTATTTTACGTGCATTGTTTAAACGTTTGACGTAAAAATCAGTGTTTCATTGTCCTCTAATATAAAAAAAGTGTAGAAAAAATGTATAACAAAACTTTGTGAGATTGAGATGAACTGTTGTAAGATGAATGGCTGTTTATAGTGTTTATGAGGGGTGTGCTTTTAACATGTTTTTTTAGAGGAGCGACTCAATTCGATTTGGAATTTGAATCAAGCAATCATTGACAAAGCGAAAGCCATTCACCAAAGCCTGTCACTTGTTTAAGTCATTATTAGATAAGTGGAAAAAAAAAACATTTAGTATGTCATTTTGATTATTAAGATAAATTTCATGGAATAACATATGTAATGCCAGTAAGACTTTAAATGGTTAGTTCACCAAAAAATTATTTTTTTGTTATTTATTATTCTCTCTCATAGTAGTTCCAATCCTCTGAGACCTTCATTCATCTTCAGCATGCAAATCAAGATATTTTAGTTGAAATTTGAGAACTCCCTCATCTTCCATATACAACAGTGGTCCACAATTATGGTCCTCTAAAAAACATTCTATGTGACTTCAGTGGTTCGATTGTAATGAAGCTCCACAAACACTTTTTTACACAAAAAAACTGTAAAGATCAACTTTGCCTTTGATGTGTCTTCCACTATATTTTAGGTAATGATTTTCTTATTATATTGTGGATATAGGGTGCATGTTTGTGGGTAATAAATAAATGATTGCATGTTGTGCTGCTCACACAAGATCTAGGCACAAAGTCAAAAGTGCATGGCACAAAAGCGAATACGGGCGTGTCGGAATCCACTTTTGCTGAAAGAGTACACACCGAGACGCTTTTTGTTTGCTTTTTGTTGGTGTGCACAATCACATCAGCGCCCTTTATTTAGTCACGAGGCGTCAAACGTCAACCGAAAACGCGAGCAAAAAACATCTCGGTGTGCACGGGCCTTAAGGATGGAAAAAAATATGCTTTGCACCCTGGTGCGTGGTCTAACAGCGTTGTGCTTATTCTCTTTTTGAGTTATTGTACATTCACACGGAAAGCGGCGAGAGCGTCAAAGTAGCCGGAAGTCATTCATTTTCAGCGTGGCGCGGTTGTTATACAATTTTTTTTTTAAAGCGAGAATTTCATGCGACAGTACAAAACAGTATAGCTGCTTCAGAATATTATAGACATATGGACTCATAATAGATGACTTAAACAACTTGATCTTCAATTGTTAAATGAATCTGATAAAAAGCGGGCAAATTTAAAAATATATATATATATATATATATTTAGTTTTTTTTTTTCTCACAGAAAGGTTTTCTTAAACATCTGTGCAATTACAGTTAAACCACTGAAGTCACATTTAATTTGTTGACATTGTTTTCTGGACTTTTCTGAGCTTTGAACAAATCTGGTCTGTTTCTCTCTATGCAGGATGAGTGAGCTCTTTGATTCACCCTAATTTTAAACATCATAATTTGTGAAGGTCTTTGGGGATTGGAATGAAATGAGGGAGAGTAACTGATAACTAAATTTTCATCATTCTTTAAGTGAACTAACCCTTTAAAAATTCAAGCAGATTTTAGCAAATTCTAAAATGGCTTATAACAGTGATGTCATGATAGAACTATTTCAGTGAACAAATAAAATAACCTTTTTTTCTAGAGTAAAACAGAATTTAATAATATAAAGAATGTTTTTTTTTGTTTGTTTTTTTACTACAAATACTTGCAGCAGAATGGTTCCACGCTATGGAAACAATAGATGCCTACAAAGGAAAAACAAATTACTCACATCCAGTACATTATGTAAATTTAGTCATCAGAATGTACAAGTGTACAGTACATGCACAGTCTGATTTTTCTACCCACACATAATCAGGCTGCACATGTGCATCCTGAATTTATTTTGCTCTATAATAATGAACAAAACGTGTCGAAATAAACGTCTCACACTATCACATTTGTAGTTTAAAAAATACAAAGAGGTTTAGGATAAAGGGGTTTGGGAGATTAATCTGTTTCAGCAGTTTAGATTAATTAATTATTAATGTATTCTGCAAAAATTCTGTCAACCTTTATAAAGGTATTTGTTCATTAACCTTTGAATGCATCATGCGACATCAGGAGGAAAGTTAACAAATGTAGATTCACATGAAATGAGTGAATATGAGGATGTTAACAGTTGACAGGCTATTTTTATGCTCACATGACAAACAAAAGGCTATGCAACAGCAATTAAAGATGCAGTTAAGACGCTTTAGCTCTAAACTTTTTGCTACACACCACTTTTAAATTAATAAAAAAAATAGCACATATTTTAGGGAATAACATAATTGGGATGCAGCACTAATATTTTCTTCCTGATTATTACACCCAGAGTCTAGGAATAAAATAACACCAAAGGGAAAATAATTAAAAAAAATAACTGGGTTGTGGTGTTAGATTCCCCCAAAAACATTCCCTTTAGTCGACAACCAAACATTCACACTCACTTGATGCAGATGATTAGATTTATTGTATATTTTAGGAAAGGACACGTGAGCATCTCTTCAGGGTGGCCACATGCCAAAACAACAAACGAAAGGAAACTGCAAAAGAAAATGAACTAAACTACCTATAAACATCCAAAAGAAAATACAGGAAGCTTACCTAAAGTCAAACTGATTATCAAAATAAACTGGCGGGCCACCCCGACATGCTCGGATTTTGAAAGATCTTGTCAGCATCTCAAATATGTGCACGTCGTCAGTCTCAATGTTAACAATACCCACAATCCAGGATCCACAATCCTTAACCACTCCACATGCACACCAAAAGTGAGCTCCCTGAGCACTACCAGCGCTTTCTTGTTCCATGCCATCCAATAGCGCATCAGGCTGCATCATCAGGGAGTGAATGAGACAGCAGTAGGAGGAAAAGAGAAACAAATGCAAAGTGTTACAATGATACTAAAGGACACTGGATCTCATTCGATAATAATTGCATATATCGGCTATGTTATACGTATTTACACACATTTAAACTTCTCATGAAAACTTTCCAGCCAATTTACAATCACAAGCGTACGTACAAGAGATGTTGGTGCATCTGGAGTCTGTGCTAGTGATTTGCGTAATGCATGCCTAAATCAGCTTCATCCTCTATAAAGGCTTTCCTCAAAGTGGCACTCGTCCCAAAAAAGATAGAGAAGATATTGGAGCACATGAAGTTCAAGAAAAAAAAATAATTCTGTCATGATTAAGAAATGAAAACATCCATATGCATGTCATACAAAAATGTGTACATATGCATGTAGTGAATGAGACCCATCGGTCATAACACTGATTACATTTATTTGGACATCATTAATCTAAATATTTGCCTTAATCTGAATATGACAACAATATGAATAAGGTGTTTATGTGAGTTGCTATTTAAATGTTCCGTTCATTAATGAGCAATATCACAGGAGTAGATATTTAGATAACTAGATAAATACTTTTTTAAAGTCTTTATTTAGATTTTCATTGAAAAGCAAACCTTTATACATACAGTACTGCCTAAATCTTAACAAGAAAGATATATCATGAATTTAGCTTACAACAAAAAGGAACTCAAAACCCTACCACCCACCCCACCCATCTAACATTAATCAAAATGTTTATGGAATTTTCATAAAAATAAAATAAAAGGCACACATAAATAGCATTTACAATCATAATATGGATCTGGCGGGGACAAAAATTTTAAATTTAAGCAAGGTGTACATGGACAATGAAACCAAAAGAGAAATTATCAAATAATTATGAGATACTTATAAAATAAATAATGAAATCAAATGAATGAATTAATTAACATACAGTACAATAGTCATGTAAAAGATCTGTCCGTACCAACACAGGCTCATTGTGAAAACGTAGTCCCACGAACGTTTCTGGAGACTGCACATTACGTGGTCAGAGGTACGTATGGCTGCGTTTCATTTTTTTAAACGAACACTACGGGGCGGTGTGACGCCATTTCTTTTCGCGCTTACCAGCCGACCGCTCGCCTCGTGTGGACGACTTTCCCGCTGCAACCAGTTTGTCCCGTTAGCTCGCCTTGTTTGTTGGCAGACTCAAGACGCAGAGAGGAGTTGACCATGATGACAGGGTTCGAGTCTGGCGAGGAGTGCTTTCAGAAAGCAGGTAAGACGATGTTTGAGATCTGATGGCTGAGTAACGCGAGACCCACGAGACCTGGTGCGAGATTCAAAATGGCGGCGCCCGTCTGCTAGACAACAACACACTTCACACTGTTTTCCTCGTTTTTTCCTCCTTGTTTTTCCGTTTTTCTTTTTTCTTTTTCTTCTATTTTTGCGTACTTCCACCCGGCTACAATCGGACTATACCAATACAACTGGATTAATTTTTTTCTTCCCCGCCGGTCACCCTGGATCAACTCGAAGAATATATCGACACACACTACAACTCACTCTGCTACAACATGAACACGCCAGATCACAAAGGTAAAGGAAATCCTTCTCAAAACTCCAAGAGACCTCGTACCGATTCACCAGGTTTAAATCCATCTCCACCCTCCCCATCCTGTTGCACCGAGGTAAGTGAGATATTACGCTCAATTGAAAATAAACTTACCGGACTGGACACAAGAATAGCACTCATAGAAGTCATCCACAAGGAATTTCAAGAACTCCGTCACAGTTTAGAATTCAGCCAAGAACAGATTGACACTCTCACTAAAGAAAACAACTTCTTAAAGGACTCAGTTCACGAACTTTCCACTCAGCTCGCTTCCGTCGTCACAGAAAACAAATCAATGAAAGAAAACATTTTGGACCTACAAGCACGCAGCATGAGAGACAATCTAGTTTTCACAGGCATCCCGGATCAAACTCCAGACGACCCCGAAAAATCAATCAAGGACTTTATGACTAAACAACTCAAACTACCAGCTGAAACCGTACAAAGCATCACTTTCCATCGTGTTCACCGCATCCGCTCTCAACAAAACAACAACCGTCCGCGTCCTATCATTGCAAAATTCGAACACTACAAACACAAAGAACTGGTACAAAAACAAGGCAGACAACTTAAAGGTACAGTTTACGGTCTCAATGAACAATTTCCAAAGGTTATTCTCGAGCGTCGAAAACAACTCTTCCCAATCCGAAAGCAAAAAATGAACGAAGGAAAACGGGCAATCATAACAGTGGACAAATTATACATAGATGGACAATTATATCGTGATAAGGACATTACCCCTTGGCTTTTCTGAACACACCCTGTAATAATTTATCTACCGATCCTCCTCATATAACTGAGTTATGTTTTTGTACGTTGCACTTAGGTCTCATCTTCCCCCCCCACTTCAAACGTTATGTTGGTTGTTCAGGTTTTTTTTGTCTGGTCATTGCTCTATTGTGTACGTTATGTTAAGTCCATGTCTAAATTGTATGTCTATCAGTACATCAGTAATATTGTATTGTCATGCACACACACACAGGTACAATACCACACCTTGTCAAATGCATATACCCGCATCTATACATATGCAGTACTAACAAGCCCACATATTAATATACATCGCTATCTTGTACGTCGTTATTTACTATATTTCTGATAAATGTCACCAATCACTTTTTTATCCTGGAACGTCCGTGGACTAGGCTCACAGGCAAAGAGGATCAAAGTTTTTAACCATTTAAGTAAATTACAAGCCGATATATGCCTTCTACAAGAAACTCATCTATCAGAATCCGATCAAAACAAAATTAAATCATCACAGTACAATCATTTATACTCTGCCCACTACAACTCAAAACAGAGAGGAGTGTGTATCCTAATAAATAAAAAAATCTCATTTGCTCATAACACTACTATTACAGACCCAGAGGGACGTTTCATTATAATCAACATCTCAGTTAATAATAGCCCACTCACAATAGGCAACTTGTATGGCCCAAACACAGACGACCCATCCTTTTTCCAGAATTTTTTTTCCTCCATTTCCAATCTTTCTAATTGCCCCGTCATAATAGCAGGTGATTTCAACACAGTTTTAGACCCAACTACAGACAGATCCAACAACATCAGCAATAAACGCATCTGGAAATCTGCAGATACTATAAAACGGTTCATGAGTGATCTTGGACTTGGCGATAGTTGGCGCCTCCAGCATCCGGACATTAAAGCATTTTCATTTTTTTCATCAGTTCATCATTCATACTCTCGCATTGACTTCTTTCTCACCAGTAATTCTATTATGTGCAATATTTCTGAATCAAAGATCCACCCAATAATCATAAGTGATCACGCTCCTGTAACATTAAAACTGAATATATCCACTGCGCATAAAACCAGTTCTAGATGGCGATTTAATACTTCTCTTCTTCAAGACCATGATTTCGACAGTTATTTTAAAAGAGAGTGGGCTTGCTTTCTAGAGATAAATGACTCCCCTGAAATATCTCCATCTCTTCTGTGGGAAACAGGAAAGGCAGTATTAAGAGGTAAAATTATTTCATACTCCGTTTACAAAAAAAAGAAAGAGAAAGAACATCAAGTTAAACTGGAACAGAAAATTAAAGATCTAGAAGACATTAACATAAATAATCCAACAGAAGAAACACAAGATATGCTAAGAAAATATAAATCAGAATTAAATAAACGAATTAATGCACACACTCAATTTCTTATTCACAGACTACGACAGGAACACTTTCATCACAGTAATAAATCTGGCAAATATCTGGCTAATCAAATCAAACACAATAAAGAAAAAACAACAATATCAGTCATTAAAGACTCAGCTGGGAAACCCACCAATTCACCAGAAGAAATAAATCAGATCTTTCAAAATTTTTACAGTAAATTATATTCCTCTGAAAAAAATCCATCTCAGGATAACATAAATTTATTTCTCAACAATATCAACTTACCCCAACTAAACGAACAGCAAATAAATACTCTTGAATCTCCTTTGTCAGAACAAGAAATTTCTAATGCACTTAAACTCATGCCCAATAATAAATCTCCAGGTCCTGATGGTTTCCCTGCTGAGTTCTACAAACACTTTTGGTCTATTTTATCACCACTTTTCATCCGTTTATTAAACGAATCAAAACAAAAATCCAAACTTCCAGACACCATGAACACAGCCACAATTGCTCTTCTCCTCAAACCTAATAAAGACCCAACACTACCATCAAGCTATCGTCCAATCTCACTAATCAATGTAGACACTAAAATAATTGCTAAAACACTTTCCCGCAGAATAGAAAAAATCATGCCATCTATAATCCATTCAGACCAAACCGGCTTTATTAAAGGTAGACAATCATCCAACAACACACGCAGACTCATCAACCTAATACACCATTCATCAATAAACAAAAATAAATCTATCATAGTCACCCTTGATGCAGAAAAAGCCTTTGACAGAGTAAACTGGAAATTCCTGTTTTCCACATTAGAAAGATTTGGTTTCGGGGAGTCATTTATTAATTGGATTAAAATTCTTTACACATCACCATCAGCTACTGTCATTACTAACGGACTAACATCACGCAGCTTCACTCTGCACCGGGGAACTAGACAAGGATGCCCACTCTCTCCCTCTCTATTTACCATATTCATTGAACCACTTGCAGCAGCTATCCGTCAAAACACCTACATCAAAGGAATTCAAACATTAAACACACATCATAAAATAAGTCTTTACGCTGATGATATTTTATTATATTTACAAAATCCCCAAACATCATTACAAGAGACAATAAAACTTATCGACACTTTCTCAAATATTTCTGAATACTCAATCAACTGGAATAAATCTGCTATACTACCATTAAATCACACCAGTGTGGATGTGACATCCCAATCATCACAAATTCCTCTGTGCACCAACTACATCACATATTTGGGTATCAAGGTTTCCCCCAGGCTGTCAGAGTTGTTTGCCCTCAACTATACTCCACTACTTACAAAAATAGATGACGACCTTCAACGCTGGATGAATCTACCATTATCCATCATGGGCAGAATATCAGTAATTAAAATGACCATACTCCCAAAAATAAACTATTTATTTTCAATGATCCCAACACAACCCACTCATACCTGGTTCAAATCTCTAGATTCATTTATCACAAAATTCTACTGGAAAAACAAGACCCCAAGAATTAAATTGACAACCCTACAGAAACCAAAATCACAAGGAGGACTAGAAGCACCACATTTTTATAACTATTTTCTCGCAAATCAGCTCCAAAATATACACAAATGGATTAAACCTAACTTATCAGAATACACATGGCAAGATATTGAACAATCAATCTGCAAAGACATTAACATTTCAGAATTACCTTTTCACAGTCAAACAATTAAAAAACATCACTGCTTTAAAGTACCAACAATAGAAGCAACTCTGACAGCCTGGTGGAAATTCCATCAGATCACAAAGTCCCCACTCACACCATCTAAATACACCCCAATTTGGAACAACCCTGATTTTTTAGCTAACAAGAAGCCACTCAACTTTCGCACATGGGCAGTTAAGGGAATCACACAACTTCAGCATATCTTTAATAATAATAACTTGGCACCATTTTCCCATATAGTCCAGACATACAGCATTGGGAGTAATTGCTTCTTGGAATATTTACAAATCAAATCATCAATTAATTCAAAATTACTAAACCAATCAATCAGTCTAGACCTTTCTCCTCAAATCTCAGAGTTTATTAATATATCTTCCTCCAAAAAATTACTCTCCCAGATATACAAAATGCTTTCAAAATCAGACAACGCATTAGTTCTACCAACCGCTAAATGGGAATCAGACTTATCTATTACTCCCAATGCTGCATTCTGGACTCAAATTTGCAAAAACACATACTTCATGACTAAAAATGCTAACCTACAACTGATACAGTATAAAGTACTTCACAGATCTCATCTAACTGGGCAGAAATTATTTAAAATGGGTTTCACGTCAGAGATATGTTCACATTGCACACAAAATACCCCAGACACTTATCTTCACGCCCTATGGCATTGCACTTCTATTAAAACATTTTGGGAAGAGGTTACTGACTCACTCTCAAACTTGATGGGATGTCACATCCCACTTTCTCCCTCCCTCTGCATATTAGGTGACATATCCACAATAGATATAAATAATTCCAGTCGTCAGTTACTGCTGGTGGCTCTAACTATCGCCAAGAAAACTATCCTCATGAACTGGAAATCAAGAAACACCATTCACATCTCTATTTGGAAAAACTTATTAACAGAATATATCTCCATTGAAGATCCTCTTTGCCTGAAGCCATTTGCCAATAACACCTTCATCAGTACACAAACAAGAGGGGAGGGGGGAGAGGGGGTCAGGTAGAGGTAGAAACGGTTCCTAATATCAAATATAATATAAAATATAATATTATAAATATATTTTATAAATATTATAAATGTAATATGAATTAAATTAAAAAATAAATTAGTAGTATCTTCCAACAATATAATTTGGTCTTTACGTACTTCATTTTCCCCTCTTGTTCTATATTCATTTTTTTCTTCTCTCTCTCTCTCTCTCTCTCTCTCTCTCACTCTCTCTCTCATTTTATTTTTCTGTTATTTATTATTATTTTTTTCCATCAGTACCAATCCAACAACAGTTTAAATCAGTAACAATTATTTGAATAATAAAAAATAATAATAATAATAATAATGGGGATTAGATGAAAAAAAAAAAAAAAGATGATGATGATGATGGTGGTAGTAATGATAGTGATAATAATAATAATAGTAATAATAATAAATATATATATCTATATATTAAAAAAAAAAAAAATGCACACGCACTTGCATTTATATCTCCTCCTTGCATATACTACATTCACAGGGTAAGTGTGACATGGGCATGGTAGCCTGGGCATTGCACTGGACTAATCCATGCTGCATGTCATACTTTTTTAATGCACCACAAAGCAACTGACACACACTACACACTTAAAGGCTGAACATATTACTTCCACCTCCACAAATTGTTATTAATGCTATTGTTTTGTTGTTGTTATTATTATTATCATTACTATTATTATTATTGTTATTATTGTTATTGCTATTACATTTTATATTAAAAAAAAATTCTTCTGCATATTGTTATTCTTCTAAATAATATTATTCTTTACTTTGTTCCTATTATTTGTTTACTATCTTTATTGTAGTAATTTTTAATTTTTATTATTATAATTGCTATTATTATTATAATTTCTTTTTCCTTTCTTCTACTTTTATTTTTTTCTCCCTTTCCTTTTTCTATTTCATCTTCTTTCATTTTTTTCATTTCTTCCCTTTTTTTCCTTCTTCTACAAATTATTGTGATTTATTATTATTAATATTATTAATAATATTACCATCATTGTTTGTCCTCTTCCTGATTTCCCAACCCCCCCTCACCTCCTCACTATTATCATTAATATCATTACTTCTACTTTTATTTTTATTATTACTATTATTACTGTTTTGACTTGTTCTTCAGCTGTCCCCTCATTATCATTAATATAAGTATTTCTACAATTGTCATTATTCAGGTTGCTGTCATTGTTTTCATAGTAGTTAGAGTAGCAGTCATTGTAGTAGTAGTAGTAGTGGATGTGGTAGTAGTTGTGGTTGTTGAAGTAGTAGTTGTAGTAGTAACTGTAGTAGTAGACTTCATTGGTGTAGTAGTAGTATGTTGTGGTAGTAGTAGTAATAGTTGCATCGTAAGGAGTAGATGTTGAAGTAGCAGTCGTTAATGTTGTAGTTTCAGTGGCGGTAGTGATAGATGTGGATGTAGTAGTTCCAGTTGTAGGTAGCGGATGTAGTAGTATCAGTAGTAGTCGTAGTAGTAGTCATTGTAGTAGTGGTATCAGTAGTAGTAATAGTTATTGTTGTAGTGGTATCAGTAGTAGTAGACAAAATGGTAGTAGTCGTTGTAGTGGTATCAATAGTAATAGTCATTGTAGTGGTATTTTTTGTAGTGGTATCAGTAGTAGTAGACATTATTGTAGCAGTAGTAGTCATTGTAGTGGTATCAGTAGTGGTAGTCATTGTTGTAGTGGTATTAGTAGTTGTAGATCTTATTGTAGTAGTAGTCATTGTAGTGGTAACAGTAGTGGTAGACATCATAGTTGTAGTAGTTGTTGATGTGGTAGTGTGACGCGGCAGTAGTAGTAGTTGGTGTAGTACAGGTAATTATTATAATGATTATTTTATTATTATCGTAGCTATTGTCAGTTATTACTGTAGTCCTTTTTTTTTTTTTTACTGTCATTATTACTAGCATTGTTATTACTCTTTACCACTGATTGACTTAATTCTTTTTATTCCCTCTTTATCTGATATATTTATCTGTTATTTGCATAATTTATGTTATACTGTTATACATGTTGTTTATGTACATATGTATATATTCTTCCTTACGTATGTAATTTGACCTTCCACCTAATTACTTTTTCCATGTACAAACACACACGCACACACACACACACATATGCATTTACCAGTATCTGACTGTATTGTGGTTGTTTTTTTGTGTTTTTGTGTTTTCTTTATCTATTATTATTTACTTACTTTACTTTCCATTTTTTGTTTTGTTTGAATGTATTCCCATTTAGTGTATTTTTTTGCATACTCTAATAAAAAAAAAAAAAAAAAAGAAAGCAGGTAAGACAAAACCAGAGTCCAAATAATGAAAAAAACTAGTAAATAAAAGTCTGAAAATGTGGTAAAAATGAGACGAGGGCTTTTATTTTATTCTGGATTGCTTTTTTGAAAGCTGTTGGTTGGGTTTAGGGAAGTGTGTGGGTGGGTCAATCAATACAATTTTGCTTGGGTTTAGGGAAGGGGGAGGGTGGGTCAGTCGATTGGATGGTCAGTCAGTCATTCAGTCAGCCAGCCAAACAGTCAGCCAACAGCGGCCTCTGGTGGGTTTACGCGAGAACAGCAGTCGTGAACGGCACTCGCGAGAGACATTTGAGATCTCAAAAAGCATCCGCAGCGGTCTCTCGTGGATTCGCGAAAACAAAAAGTGCAAAAAGACGTACCTGACGGGACGGTTTACGTGGCCTCCAGAAATGTACTCAGGACCACGTTCTCAGAATGAGCATAGGTTGGTCTGTACAGTCTGTCTGCAAAAATGATATTTATCGCTTTCAAATCTTGCTAAAAATGCACAATATGTTATTTAGCGTGAATCCCAATTCTTCCAAGTGCTACATATTTCCAAGTTCTCTAGCCCACATTTCAAAAGTGGGGACAGCATTAGATTTCCACATTTGTAAAATTAGTTTTTTTTTGCAATACACATACAAAATAGAATTGCTTGTGTTTGGTTTCTACTGCAAGAACTGTCTTCTGCTCCTAAAAGTCCAATACTAGGGTCAGGTTCCAAATTCATTGTTTACACTTCAGACAGAAATTGAAATATATTTTTCCTGAATGGTTGTAGTTTACTGCATGACCACAAAGAATGAAACAAAGTTCCTGTTGACACATTGCACTTATTACTTATAACTTGAACTATAACTTATAACTTGAAGATAGATAAATACTTTTAAATACAAAATTTTATGAATCAATCAGTCAATCAATCAATTAATCAGAGCCTTAGGGAAAATGACATCTAAATATGTTACATTTTTTTGCGCTTGGGGAAGATCTTAATTCATCTTCCTCAAATCTGGCTTTTCAGACATGCAGATTTCCACTCACACAAGTGCACACTGTTCCTGCCTCGCACAAATATGCATAGACATCCTTTTCTAAAGTTGTCAAAGTGCTGCATAATCATAAATCACAAATAAGTCCATGCTACACACATACACAAGCGTGTGTGAGCTGACTCAGCGCTAACCTTTCTCTGTAGCCCTGCTTTAGTATGCTGTCCAGATGCCCCCCACAGTCCACACAGCCCAGCACTTTACAAATATCTCAGCACATTCCCTCATCGTGTTGCTTTTAGAGAACAAAACCACAAAATGATAGTTTGCTCTTACACTTTCGGTATTAAAAGAATTTCCAATATAGCAAGCAATGAACAGCGTTTTGATTCATGAAGCTGTTTCCCACTCAATAAGGACCTGGGGGAAAAAGACAGCTTGTATTGAAAATGGTTGAATGTTATCAAATGAACAGTAGTAGTACAGCTAAGAAGAAGTCAATAAATCAAGATGCGACAGATGTTCAATGCACACATTATATCTAAATGAGCTACATTCATGCATATATTAAAAGCCCTCGTTATGCTTGCTTACAGTACAGGTTCACTTACAGGTGTGCTTGCATAATTTAATGTTCAAAACTCTTCTTCTTTTTTAAATAATTAACATCGCTGCAGCACTTGTTTTACCTTCGGTTACATTGAAGCAATCAAAATTGAGACTTTTATCATGAACGTTTTAGTCTGGAGGTTATCTATAAGCAAGCACTCTCCAAAAGAAATCCGTCTGGGCCAATAAACTGCACATGAAAACACCAAATCGATGAGCTGATTGAAACTAGAACATACCTGCAGGTGGCAGTAGTTTGTATGTTCATTCCATAAAGAGAAACAGGAACTAGTGCTTCACAAATATGAGCCATAAACAAAGCAGTTCAATTCAATTCACGTTTATTTTTTATAGCGCTTTTACAACGTAGATTGTTTCAAAGCAGCTTCACATAGAAGATTATAGTAAATTGAAACGGTGTCAGTCCAGTTTTCAGAGCTGAAGTTCAGTTTAGCTCAGTTCAGTGTGGTTTAATATTCACTACTGAGGGTCCAAACACTGAAGAGTAAATCCATCAATGCGCAACCTTTACAGGTCCATGCGCAGCCTTTACATCGACGCAAGCCAGTGGTGACAGCGGCGAGGAAAAAACTTCACCAATTGGCGAAAGTGAAGAATTGAAAAAAAAAAAATCTCGAGAGAAACCAGGCTCAGTTGGGCATGAACATTTCTCCCATGGCCAAACGTCTTGTGCAGAGCTGCAGTCTAGGCGCCGGAGTCTGGAGAAGCTGGACATCAGCGAGATTGTCTGTTCTTGGAGCATCACAGGAATCAGTCTCATGCTGTCCACTCCTCCGTGCACCACAGCAGCTGCTCAGGATACTGCCTGGTCCAGGATTATGGAGCCTCGAGATCATCTCGTTGCGGGTCTTGGATCGCATCAGTGGCGCTGCGTGGTCTCTGGGGGCCTCGGGATGAGTATGCCCAGGTGGAAATAGAGAATAAAGAGAATAATTAGCGTAGCTGCTGTTCATATTATATAAGCGAGATGCGTGGAGCACATTCATGCATCATACTGCTATGTGATGTATTGAGTGTATGCTTTACTAAAAAGATGAGTAGTTTTGAACTGCGAGAGTGTGTCTGAGTTTTTGCTGGGACAACTTAATTGTTTTATGTTCAATACACTTAAAGTTGTAAAAATAATTACGTTAACTTAATTTGTGTTGGGGCAACACAATTTTCTTTTACAATGTTGTACAGTACAGTGTGTTTTACAGTGTCGTCGGCTGTGATGTTCTGGCCGTAAAATAACAAAAAATGTACTAGTTTACACTAAAAACAAAGTGATTTGAAAGAGTTTCAAAAGGTTGTCAGTTTGTGAAGCAGGAAAAATCTGTCACTTCACTCCAGCTATATATACACTCCACCAGCCATTCACCCAGACTACACATGCCATTATGCTGTGTTCACACCAGAAGCGGCAAGTGCGGAGAAATCGTGCGTAAATAGACGCGTGAACATTTGAGTTTACTTGCTTCATTCGTGCGCCAAATTCACTTGAGAACAGCTCGGATTCGCGTCATGGGCAGGGCTTCTGTCTATGGCCTGGTGACTCTAGCTTTATTGCTAAATGGCTAACGGATTTTACTGAGAAAATAACTGTTTTTGTGCTTTATGAAGGCTGAAAAGCCGTGTCTGTTCAACCCTATAGTTCATTCATTCATTCATTCATTTTCTTTTCTGCTTAGTCCCTTTATTAATCTGGGGTCGCCACAGCGGAATGAACCGCCAACTTATCCAGCATTTGTTTTACGCAACGGATGCCCTTTCAGCTGGAACCTATCTCTGGGAAACATCCATGCATTCTCATTCACACACATACATACACTACAGACAATTTAGCTTATCCAATTCACCTGTACCGCATATCTGTGGACTGTGGGGGAAACCGGAGCACCCGGAGGAAACCCATGCGAACACAGGGAGAATATGCAAACTCCACACAGAAATGCCAACTGACCCAGGCGTGGCTCGAACCAGCGACCTTCTTGCTGTGAAGCGACAGCACTACCTATAGCGCCACCGCGTCGCCTCCCCTATAGTTGATTTAAAAAATAAGATTAATATAATATTTTGAAATAAAATTAATCTATAATGTATTGCCCGCATTATTCAAATAAATAAAATATACAGTACATATATTTCTAGTCTACAAATTATTTTTAAAGCATTTAAACCAGGGATGTCAAACTCAATTCCTAGAGGGCCGCAGCCCTGCACAGTTTAGTTCCAACCCTAATTAAACACACCTGATCAGACTAATTGAGTCCTTCAGGCTTGTTTGAAACCTACCAGTAAGTGTGTTGAAGCAGGGTTGGAACTAAACTGTGCAGGGCTGCGGCCCTCCAGGAATTGAGTTTGACATCCCTGATTTAAACCATACTTTGAAAAAAAAAAATAATAATAATAAAACTTGTGAAAATTAATGGATTTTAATATCTCTATATTTTAATACCACTCACGCTGCTGTCAGTTGCGCTCTTTGGCGATGTTGTCTCTGTCAACCAAACGGTGATGGGTGGAAATTATTCCAACAAGGTGCGCTATTTGCACTTAGCCAAAATAGACACTCCAAAATCTGCATTTTTTCCCCTCTCGCAGCGGCCCCAAGTGCGCACGGCCCCCTGAGTCTGTGCCTATAATGCCCATTGGTTAATCCGGCCCTGCTGTTGGTGGTGTTATGGTGTGGGTAATATTTTCTTTGGTCCCATATGTATCCACTAAGGATCATTTAAATACCAAAGCAGCTATCAGAGATTTGTTGCTGACCATGTACTGTGTTCGTGTCAAATGTATCTGGACTTAATGTCAGCCAGTATTTTTGTTTGATTGTGTGCAGAATTATTTACATGCACAAACAGCTATGTTTCACACTAAGGAAAAAATACGAGAGAGAAGCACCCAATTAACGCAGCAACAAACGACCTGTAAACACACATGACCTCAGAGCTCATCCTCAAACATAAAACACAATTTGTGCTCTTCTCATTCACATGTGAATTCACATTTTGGAGATGCCAGTGAGTGGGAAGCCCATAAAGAGATGCTACGGATGACTCATAACAGCAATTCCAGAGGCACCAGTGAAATGACAATATCGCATCCCCTTAACACCTATTAAAGAGAAGAATGTCAACATCATTTAGTAACCTTCCAATAAAGGACTTTCATTTTGCGTAGCCACAGCACACATTATTGGCTCATAAAAAAAAAAAAAACGCAATCATTTTCATTGTTCTCTTTTAGTAGCTTTCTTCCTTTTTGTCTGTCTGTCCTTCATTTTTGCCTCCTATACCTTATCTTTTTCCCATATGGAAAAGCTTTTGTCTGGTAACACACTGTAAACTATGTGGTCTCTGCATGAGTTCTACTCAGGCTGAACACCTCGGTGGCGACTCTCTGTTTCCATGGTTCCCACTGTTCAAACATTGTGTCCACAATGTCCGTGGTGTTTGACTGGTATAGCAGACCGTGGCTCGGCAGCATTCCTTGGCCGTACAGCTCCAAAAGGTCACGTAAATAAAAGGGGAAACAATCAATGAAGTTGTGTTCTCGGTGAATGGAGGACTTGAATAACTTGAAGAGAAACTATATATAAAGTGGGCTACTGAAAAAGATTTCAACCCAAATGACAAGTTAGAAAATTCTAAAAAGGCTGGTGAATACTTATTTTTTTATTTATTCATTCATTCATTCATTCATTCATTCATTCATTTTCTTTTCGGCTTAGTCCCTTTATTAATCTGGGGTCGCCACAGCGGAATGAACCGCCAACTTATCCAGCATATGTTTTATGCAACGGATGCCCTTCCAGCTGCAACCCATCTCTGGGAAACATCCATACACACTCATTCACACTCATACACTACCTTCGCGACCTTCTTGCTGTGAGGCGAACGTGCTACTCACTACGCCACCGTGGCACCTTATTCATTCATTCATTCATTCATTCATTTATTTATTTATTTTATTTATTTTTTTATTTTTTTATTTATTTATTTATTTTTTTTTATTTTTTTATTCATTCATTCATTCATTCATTCAATTATTTATGCAGTCAAATCTAAAATTTGTGGTGTGTTAATTCACTAACACACATTACTGTAATTCACGATAATTTATATTTATGGACAAAATATAAAATATACAAACAATAAATAAATAAATACTTCTGTATAATTAGGAATTCATATATAAATTTTTACTTTTTTAAGTTACAAATAAATAAAAAAATTTAATGACAAACTCAAATGTATTTGGTAAATATAAACAAATTGAAATTTTGATGGCTGCAGCACACTCAAATTTGGGACAGGGCCAACCTAAAAGTGAAAAGTTCATAGCATGTCCCAATTATACTTTCAAACTGTGTGACTTGCTTGACGTATGGTGTTGTGGGGATTTGTAAATAACAAATGGATTGTCGAGACGCAATATTCAATTGTTTGTTCTTGTGTAGTGTGTCATGGTGCATGAAATATCTGTCACGCTTCAGTGTCAACACAAAAAGTCTAGCATGTTTAATTTATTTAGTATTTATTTTATTAGACAGCAGGTTCTCCTGTGTGTTGTCTGAACAAAAACAGTAGATTTGTAGCTTATGAATCCACACAACATCCTACATCAATCTGATCATTCCAAATTTTTGGAGAGGGGTTGGGTAGTGGGTGGAATCTGAACAGGGCTTAACTTGTTATATGGCTTTCATGTTTAGGAAAATGGACAATCTCAGTGTTTGACAGCAAAGCTGGATCATGGCTCATCATTGAGTGATATAAGTTGTAAGATAATTTACATATAAATCAACAATAAAATTTCTCATTAAAAAAATCACAAATAATTAGGTCTTTCACCAAGTACCATATGTAATATTGGGGAAATATTCATGGAATCTTCAGCGATCTCACTCTGTGAAGGGCAAGGCAGGAAACCTCAGCTGAATGTGCTCGACCTTTGAGCCCTCAGACTGCACTACATAAATAAATGCCATGGTGTTATGTTAAATAAAGCCACATGAGCTCAGGAGAGCTTCAAAAAACTGCTGTCACTAACCACAGTGTGTTGCTGCATCAATAAATGAATGTTGAGTCTACGTATACCTCAGTTCTGGTCAGTGATGCTGCTGGTTCTTAGAGCTCATGTGATGAAAACTGTGGAATTTGTGTGCTGGGGTCACATGAGTTCACATTTTAGCTTGTTTCTGTGAAAGAATGGAAATCGAGGTCTCACTCTCAAAGACCAACTGGAACATACAGACTTTCATGAGCAACAGATGCAAAAGTAAACATCTGCCAGCCATGGAGCGGCAGCAAAGCAATTGCATGAATGACTGACATGTGTGCAATGGTACCATTAACATGAAGGCATACTGCATTTTGGGATGGTACAGAGTCTTATATTGCCGTCAAGATGATATATTTTACGTTATTAGATGTGATACAAAAAGCATGGTTTTGCAGCCACAGAGTGAAAGTGTTTGACGTGCCTCAAAGTCCCTTTAAGGCAAGTCATTTTACTCAACAACCATTTTTGAAATGCCTCTCAGGTATACAAGTGCAGCTTTTATGTCTTTGAATAGGGAACAACAAATAGACTTGTATAGTGCTTTATGAGGCACTATGGTGGCTAAGTGGTTAGCATGGTTGACTCATAGTAATATGGTTGCTGGTTTGAGTCCCAGCTGGATCCGGAGTTTGCATGTTCTACCCTGTGCCTGCATAGGTTTCCACCGAGTGCTGCTTCAGTTTCCACAAAAGTGCAAAGATATGCAGTATAGGTGAATTTGGACAAGCTAAATTAGCTGTAGTTTGTGAACGGGAGATTGTGTGGGGGTTTCCCAACACTGAGGGTTGTACTCTCGGCGCTGGGTAGCGCAAAGAAGGACATCCGCCAGTAAAGCATATGCCAGAGTAATTAATGCTTCATTCCACTTTGGCGACCCCTGATAAAGCAGAGAATAAAAAGTGAGAGAAAGAGTAATGACGCATCTGTTAGATCTGGTCTTCTGAAGTACTTTCCAAATCCTGACACAAATCTTCATCCAAAAGGACAGTGTCTTCTTTGTTTAAACGTTTGTGGTTGTTCAACCCGTTGCCATCATGTGATTTGCTTTTAAATGATGGAGGTGAGAATTCATTTAAAATAATGAGGTCAGACGGAGCATACTGTACCTCACGCTCGTTCCATGCTGATTACAAAATCAGAGAACATCTGTTTTCAAGCATGATTGGTTCATCTAAAAGAAGAGATTTGAATCTTTATGTACTGTAGATATACTTATGTCTGTGAGGCAAGTAATATGTGAGATTTCAGTGAATTTGCCAACCCCAGACAGTTCATTACAATGTATGGAGGTGCAGAAAATGTGGTAAAAACACTGCACCGAGCACCTCTCCAAGAGATTCACCAGTCTATAGCAATCGATGAGTAAGATTACATGGACACCAATAATCCAATTTGGTAAAACTTTATTTCGATGGTCTATTTGAGTATTAGTAGACTGTCTGCTTAATATCTGTTGATACTGACATTCAACAGACATTTAACTGACTATAAGAAACTTTGCAAGTACATGTCAACTTACACTAACCCTACCCTTAACCCCTACCTAACAGGCTACTTATAATCTAATGAGAATTAGTTGCAACGTAACTTAAATTCAACAAAGGGACCATCAAAATAAAGACCTCCGATTTTAATACGATTAAGACAATACCCTGATTAAGAGTTTACCATGTAAAACAGTGAATCTGAATAAAGTCTTAATCGAACTAAACAGAAATCAGATTAAGACGTAGAGTGTGCATTATTGAAGTGCAGCACAGAGATGTAGATTAGATTAGATTAGATTAGATTCAACTTTATTGTCATTACACATGTACAAGTACAAAGCAACGAAATGCAGTTTAGGTCTAACCAGAAGTGCAATAGCAGCAAGTGCAGAATACAGGTATAAATTATAAGGTGCAGTTATAGAAAAACTCTGGTGATATTTACAGATGGATGTACTATGAACATTATATACAGGTTGACTTGGTTATGAGCCCAGATTTACAATAAATGATTGTACGTACAGGTTGATATTAATAATAAGAGTGCAGATAGATAAACAATTACAAATGTATGTGTACAGTGGGTGTGTACATAATTACAAATGTACATGTACAGTGGGTATGTACAGTTCAAATAAATGAATCAGTGCAATGCAGGTTGCTTATTAATAATCAAAAATGTGCAGATAAACATAATTACAAATGTATATGTACAGTGAGTATGTACAGTTCACATAAATGAATCAGTGCAGTGTAGGTTGCTTATTAATAATCAAAAGTGTGCAGATAAACATAATTACAGATGTCTATGTACAGTGGGTGCGTACAGTTCAGATAAGTGAATCAGTGCAATGATAAGTGAATCAGTGCAATGAATATGTGCAATTTTTAAATGTGCAAATGTTCAGTAGTGCAGTAACTGTGAGGAGTATAAGTTATGAGGAGAGTGGGGGGTGAGTGTGGGGGTCAGAAGAGTCAGTGGGTGGCAGAGTTCAAAAGGGAGACAGCTCTGGGGAAAAAGCTGTTCCTCAGTCTGCTGGTTTTAGTCCGAGGAAGCCTGAAGCGCCTGCCGGAAGGCAGGAGAGAAAACAGTCTGTAAGCAGGGTGAGAGTAGTCCTTAAGAATACTGGGAGCTCGGCGCAGACTGTGTTTTTCCTGGATGTCTTTTATAGCAGGAAGTGGAGTCCCTGTGATGCGTTGGGCAGTTTTCACCACCCGCTGCAGGGCCTTGCGCTCAGCAACAGAGCAGCTTCCATACCAGACTGTAACACAGCTGGTCAGGATGCTCTCTATTGTGCAGCGGTAGAAGTTCACCAGGACGGCTGATGACAGCTGGTTCTTCTTAAGTTGCCTTAAGAAAAATAGGCGCTGGTGAGCCTTCTTGACCAGACTGGAGGTGTTGGTGGTCCAGGAGAGGTCCCTTGAGATGTAAACACCACAATCAAACTATTACCATCGTGTAGGACTTTCACCTCATTTTGCATCAGGATAATCCATACACACACGGCTGTCTGACGCTATTCTTTGCACCTATCGAATCAGTGAAGGACCACAGAAACCTGCTTCACAAAATGCTTTTTTATCATGGGCTGTGCGGTGTCAAGTTCTATTAAAACAGCACTCTTCCAGCAGTTCATACCCACATCCAATATGTTGTTTGTCAGGGAGGGCATGCGTAAAATGTTCCTGAAATTGCCAAACTGCAGTTAAAGTTGACAAATTAAAAATGAAAGACCTGAAATTACATAAAACTCCAGAGGAAATGTGTATAGCGTGCTATTACATGTAAAACGAGATCATGAAAGGAACATTCAAAAAGCAACTCATGTAAACACATTCATCATATTATTGTCTTTTTGCTTGTCTGATTACTGATGTCCGTGTAAACCTAGTCAGTGATTGGCTCCTTTACTTGAGAGTCCCTAGACCACTAGAACACTATATTGACCTTTACAGTTTTCCCAATTCAAAAATCTGTGTGTGAAATGTCTTGTATTCAATACTCTGTTTTCAGATCTGTATGCAAATGAAAATGCATTGCTATATTTTAATTGCTTGTAAAATTGTAACAATTAGTATCCCCAATTTTCAAACAATTGATCATTGTAATGAAAAGCGAAGTTTTTGCAACATTGTGTCAATCATGTCTCTGACTAAACTTTTTTGGAGTGTGTTGCTGCCTTTAAAAATGAATTGTGTTTACACACAACACATGATACAGTTTTTGTAACCCGATGGTAACACTGACAACGGTGGTGAGGATCCAAACGCAGATTTTAATTATAAATTCAGTACAGCAGTGGTCATCGGGGGCAAACGGATGTGTACAGGTAATCAAAATTGTGGTCGTAAAACAGGCAGAAGGTCAATAAGGCTGGTAGCAGGCAAGGATAAACAAATAGCAAGGCAAGGATCAAAACACGGGAAGACAGGAACAAAGGAAACGCGTTGTAATGTCACTTACAGCAAACAATACTAAGCAACGACTGTGTGTGTATGTGCTGCTTATGTAGTGTGTGTAATCAGTCTTTGACAGTCCTCCGGTGGTGTATGTGCAATCAATCGTGATATGGAGCAGGAGTGTGTGTGTGTGCTGCATGACTGTAATTGTAGTCCTTTAACAAGCAAATCTGTAGTTCAAGGAAAGTGTGTGTGTGTGTTTCAGCCAGCGATCTCTGACTGTAGATCGCTGGTGATTGTTTTTGGTCACATATTTATATTAACATACAATTCATGCTATTAAAAACTATCAACTAATATCTTTGACTCAATAAAACAACTGATTATCTACTTACTTGTAGTAACGTAGTAGTTGGGTTGAGGTACTGGGTTTAGGAATGTAGAATAAGATCAAGTGCTAATAAACAGTTAATATCTTAATAATGGGCAGTTAATAGGCCAGTACTAGATGTGAACTGTTACTTAAACTAAAGAGTTACCAAGGCATTCTTGATTATATTAAACTTCATAAAACATCCCAACTTTTTCCAGAAGTTTGGCTGTAAAAGCATTTCCACTATAGAGACCTTGGATGTTTAGACCACACAGTATGTAATAAAGTAGGACTAATATAGATTAAGTCTTCCAGAGGGAGCTTGTGATCAGAGGCACAAGCTCAATACAAAATAGTTTGAACTTCAAAAGGCAATGCTTGGGCAGCAGATCAATCTGGTTGCATTGGAATTTCTCCAAGCATTCTCTGCAACCTTAATGAAAAAGTAGAAAGGATGTACATTGGGTCCTTTAGGACTTCGGTTTTGCAATAGATTTGTTCATGGTTAAATGTATTAGTGTATAAAAAAAGTCATCAGACACAGCTGACTTTGCGCTGGCAAAACAGCAATTGTACAGCAATACATTTTCCATTGTCTTGCTTAAAGTCTCAGTTCAGCGATGCGTTTGCTTTTTCTCAGTTCCACAAAAGCGAAACGTTTAGGTTATTAAGCATACTTGATTGACTCTGGTAATTACTTTGCATGGTTGTATAAAATCCTGAAAGCATTTACAGAAGAACAGCAAGTAAAGCCAATTGATTTGGGAATGTCAAGTGTAACGTTCATTAATCAAAGTTGGAGCAGTCCCTCTTTATCGTACTGTGGCTTAGTTGCCAGTGCTATTATCCCAGTTATTATTATTATTATTATTATTATTATTATTATTATTATTATTATTATTATTATTATTATTATAAAATGCAGGGGACATTTTAATAGTTCCTGAAACAATTGGCAGAAATATCCATGTTTCTGTATTTTCTCCATATGGACTGTTAGTGATTTTAGTTCTAGGAACACCATTTATCTTCCTGTCGTGTTCGGGTAAAATCTGACCGATTTACAACTTAAAACACTCATAAATATTGTGTTTTACATCTGATTGCCTCAAGGCCTTATGATATCCTCGACACTATGCACTTGAACATATAAAACTGATGATCAGCTCTTTCACTGAATACTGAGTGTTTTAATCAACCTTGTTACACCTGTGGTGTTCCCGGTCAAAAGTGACCACCATAGGAATCAATGGGTATCCATAATATATTCATCTATCAGTCAGGAAACATCCCCATTCACACCACATACACATACTGAACAATGTCTTATGCAGGTATACATCTCTCTTACATCTCTCTTATGTGCCAATCCTCCAGCCTAATCTCACAAGGAAACATCACTATTTAACATTTTGTCTGTTTAGTGGCTAAATCGTACAAGTTCAGTTGTACGAAAGTCTAAGATTTTTAAAAGGAGGCATGGCACCCAACCCCACCCCTAAACCCAACCGTCGTTGAGGATAAGAAAATCGTACTAAATTGTATGAATGAGATCGTACAAATTCATACGGATTAGCTACTAAATCAATGAGTTATGAATTGCCACGATATAGCGTTGGATCCTCCACCATGAATCAACTTCCTGATAAAACAATGTATCATATCTTCACACAGACTAGACAGGTGTCTGTTATGTGAACACATCTGTGTGTCTTTCTTTCTTTCTTTCTTTCTTTCTTTTTTGTCATTCTTCGTTCAGCCTATCTCTGGGTGAAACAGTAGCACTTTTAGCTTAACTATTTTATTGGATTAGACCATTAGCATCTCGCTCAAAAATTACCAAAGTATAACTAGTGCTAGTTCTGTGTCCATGCTCACCATCTATCCCAGGGATGTCAAACTCAATTCCTGGAGGGCCGCAGCCCTGCACAGTTTAGTTCCAACCCTGCTTCAACACACTTACTGGTAGGTTTCAAACAAGCCTGAAGGACTCAATTAGTCTGATCAGGTGTGTTTAATTAGGGTTGGAACTGAACTGTGCAGGGCTGCGGCCCTCCAGGAATTGAGTTTGACATCCCTGATCTATACCCTCAGTCACTATTCCCTACATTAGTACACTAATATAGTCCAACTAAAGAACTGAATGAAATTTCGAGCACTCAATACACAGGAAAGCATACCATTTTGTTTGTGCTTTGCTAGTTGATAAATCATTCAGATGGATTAAAATTTCAGCTTCTTTGGTCAGACCCTGTGATAGTTATTCTAGAGAGCTGTCTATTAATAACGAATCAAAGTATTTTGATTTCTATTGTTCATTTTGTAATACATTTGCAGTGCCTATTTGTATTTTTACTGCAGTTAGTTTATGTCTAATTCTATAAATTCATGTTAAACACTACTTTGAGACATTGTTCACAGCCAAAGAATGTAGAATAAAAAGTTTTTTGTGCTAATATAGGAGCAGTTAAAACAGACCGGTCAATTTTGATCAGGAACACTAAAGTAAGGGACGGGATGTGAACACGACACACGGGTTAGGGAAATTAAATTAGTTCCTTCTTCAGAGTAGGTTCTCGGTTAATACAAGAGTAACTACAAGTGAGTGTATCCTGATTGGCCAAATGCATAACAAATGAAACACCAGCACTGTATAGTGTTGCAAGACACTTACACACAGTAAGCTAACATTATAAACATTTACTTGTTACCGTTGTCTGCAACATTGTGTATTTTATTTACATTGTGTAACATTTATTATTGTGTTTTTCTGAACATAACATTGGTCACTTTTCCTCTGTACGGTATGATGTGACATGACTCTCCATTTCCTTCCCAAATACTCCTTAACTATATATTTTTTATATTAGTATATGGGTGGCACGGTGGCTCAGTGGTTAGCACTGTCACCTCACAATAAGCAGGTCACTGGTTTGAGTCCGGGCTGAGCCAGTTAGCATTTCTGTGTGGTGTTTGCATGTTCTTTACGTTGGCATGGGTTTCCTCCGGGGGCTCTGGTTTCCACCACAGTCCAAAGACATGCGCCGTAGGTAAACTGAATACCTAAATTGGCCGTAGTGTATGAGTGTGTGTGTGAATGTGAGAGTGTAAGAATGTTTCCCAATGCTGGCCGCTTCGTAAAACAGATGCTGGAATAGTTGGTGGTTCATTCCGCTGTGGTGACCTCTAAAATATAGACTAAGCAAAGGAAAATGAATAAATATCAGTATATCTATTCCTTAGCATAGCTTATCGCTATAGTTGTGGTGCTTCTACTGCCGTGACATCTTTGTAAACACAACATAAACATAATTTGCATAGTTTGCGACACAACACAGAGGCAATAGATGCTACCGATGATATTGTGTCTTTTAACAGTGGCTGTTGCTGACTTTAAATATGACAGGTTTGTTGTCTGGTACTGTAAATCCATTGACGCTGGTAGTGACAGCTCTCTTGGATCAGTTGGTAATTGGCAATGTGTATATGTCACGTTTTGGTAACAGTAGCCTCCAGTTCACTTGGAACCTCATCCAAGGAGGTAATAAAAGCCCCCAGTGGCCTTTAATCTCTTACCACCTTTAGTCTCTTCCCTTTTCTTCCTTTGCAATTGCATAACCCATATCCAGGTGCATCATCACGAATCCCACCACACTCTAAGAAAACTCAGCTTTGATCACAGCATCCTCTATCCTACTTTCTTTTTTTTTTCATTTTGTTGAATGGTGTGTTTGAAGGGTGTGCTCCCTGTGTGAAGGCATATGTCACTTTCTACAGATGATGCGAATGCAACCAGTGAAATGGCCAGAGAGGAAAATGTAGCTCCCGGGGGCACGGCATGGTGGGAAGTTCCAATAACTGCGTCATCATGACTTGCATCATCTGCGTCATAAGTAAAACATGCCTAAAGAGTGTTAGGAATGAAAAATGTCCATCATTCATAAATCTTTTATTGTTAAAGGCACTTTGAAGCTCCCAGTTTTGAACACTTCTTTGAAACCATCTGTGGAGACCACGATTGTTCTGTAAAATTGCAGAAAGCACTAATGAAACAGTGGATGCCGGTTGGAAGTTCTGTCCAAACCATACCTGTCAACATTGGGATGTGAAAATAAGGGATACTGTATGCCCACCATAAGGGATCTCTCTCTAATGCTTAATAAATGATTCATAATGTTTAATTATAAAGTGTTACCTTTTTTCTGGTAGGTGAAGCAAATTGAATAGTAATAAAATAACAGTTCAAGTAATATTTTGAACATGAAAAAAGCTGCAGAACTTGTAATAAAAAAAAAAATAGTTAAACACATATATTACTCTATGATCATGCTACATTCACTGTGTATCAGTAAAACTCAATTATGGCCAATACATCATTTAAAAATATTGAAGCTGCATGCAAATTCACACGCTCTTATGAGTAGATACTTAATTAATTTTCTTTTCGGCTTAGTCCCGTTATTAATCTGGGGTCGCCACAGCGGAATGAACCGCCAACTTATCCAGTAAAGGTTTTATCTCTGGGAAACGTCCATACACACTCATTCACATACATACACTACGGACAATTTAGCTTACCCAATTCACTTATACCGCATGTCTTTGGACTTGCAGGGGGAAACTGGAGCACCCAGAGTAAACCAACACGAACTAGGAGAGAACATGCAAACTCCACACAGTAATGCCAACTGACCTAGCTGAGGCTCGAATCAGTGATCTTCTTGCTGTGAGGCGATCGTGTTACTCACTGCGCCACCGTGATGCCCCTGGGTAGATGCTTATTTTGAATAAATAAATGTTTCACAGCTAGTATATTCTATAGAGCAGTGGTTCTCAAGTTTTTTTTCAGAAAAACAATCTGACCCTCCAAGTACCACACTCTCAGATAAAATGGTACAATGTTGTACCAAAGAAGGTACAAACCCGTGTCACTGGGACAGTACCTTTTTATGGGACAGAATTGTACCTTAGGACAACGAAACTAATTTGTACCATTGCAGTTTGTACCTTTAAGGACATGATTTGGACCATGGGAAACCCAAATGTACCTTTGGTTTTTTAAAACCTGCAGATACAATATTGTACCCTCATCAAAGGTACAAATCTGATCCTTAAGGTACCACTACAGTGACAAGACAATTTGTACCTTAACAGTGTCAAATGTGTCCCTTCAAGAACTATTAAAAGGCATTTTGCTTTATCCGAAATGTGTCAATTTATTTTCAGTAAATATGAAACGTCAAATAAATTTTTAAACAATGTTTCAGTTAACAAAAGAGGACATTTTTGTGTAAATACACATTTTCAATTTTTCACAAAAATGTTAATATATTCTCCCATGTAAAATATAAAACTTGTTTCTCCAATTTTCACAATAGCTGGTAATTAAATTCACTATGCAAAAGCATTGCAATGAGAAAGGCACGATGTTTGATTAGTTTTACAATACTAAAATGTCTGCATGAACTCTTTGTATTTGTGGGACTTTTGCCAGCTCACATGCATAGTGGAAAGCAAACTGATAGTGGATATCAATGATGAAAACTTATCTATCAGAAAATGCTTTCCAAACGTTTATTAAAAATGCCTTAAATGTTTAGTTTACAAAACCTATAGTTTTGCTTTACCAGTTGTTTTGTATTATAGAACTTAATAATTAATATTTCTGAGTTTCTTTAAACATTCATTCATTCATTTTCTTTTCGGCTTAGTCCCTTTATTAATCCAGGGTCGCCACAGCGGAATGAACCGCCAACTTATCCACCATATGTTTTATGCATCAGATGCCCTTCCAGCCGCAACCCATCTCTGGGAAACATCCATACATTCTCATTCACACACATACACTACGGACAATTTAGCCTACACAATTCACCTATACCACATATCTTTGGACTGTAGGGGAAACCGGAGCACCCGGAGGAAACCGGCATGAACACGGGGAGAACATGCAAGCTTCACACAGAAATGCCAACTGACCCAGTCGAGGCTCGAACCAGCGACCTTCTTGCTGTGAGGCAACAGCACTTCCAACTGCGCCACCGTGTCGCCCCTATCTTTAAACATGCTTTTAAATGATGATTCATGTTTAATATGGAAATTATTCATAAATCACTTTGCCTCTTCAGTAACGTTTATGTACAAAGATATCATAATAGAGGAGTTGTCCAACACCTTTTTATGAGAACAATTGTGTACCTCTATTTCAATTGCACCATAAAAGGTACAGAATAATATAATGAGAGGCCTTTTCTGTACTATATAAGGTACGATTTTTACAAAGGTACAAAACTGTTCCTTAAGGAACAATTTTTGTACTACTGTGTGCCTTTTTTTCTAAGAGTGCACCATAATAACCAGTATTGAAGTACAGTAGCACAGTAGGCCTAAGTAAGCAGCTACACTGCACAGTTAAAAAATGAGGCAGATTAATTATTCTAATTAAGATTATCTATTATTATTAGCCACTTAAATAAAAGGTTTAGCGATTAAAATTAATTAACGGACGCCATAACTGTACCACTAGTGGTGTGCGTACCACAGTTTGAGAACCACTGCTGTAGAGTATTAATAGTTTGATGCAATCTAAAAATACTACAGTAAATTCCGCATGTTGTTGTCATAGTATATTTTACATACATTTCGAACACAACCTATGGATTTTATCACATTTTGTTTTTCACCTACTTTATAGTATGGGGGTGTATGATTCCAGGCACAGCCTGCATCTAATTTAAACAGTGCTTCATTATTTATGCATTCATTCATTTTCCTTCGGCTTAGTCGCTTATTTATCAGGGGTTGCCACAGCGGAATGAACCGCCTCATTAATTAGTAGTATTTTACTATACTAGATCAACTTTTTTTTTACTTTCCATTCTCGTACAACAAGGTCTAATCAAGTATTACGCTCATTCTGGGCCAATAACACAGCAATTAGCCACTTCTGTCCACCTCCACATGAGCAGTTAGGCAGGAACATTGTCTTACTCGTATCACTTGGATGCCTCTGCATGCACACACTCATTACACACTGTACCATCACTGAGGGAAATGTGGTAATTTGCGAACCTTTAATTTGGCTTCTTGGTAATTATACTCTATCTTTTGACTGCAGTGTGGACACTTAGTGATGTGTGAATCACCATATGGTTTCACCGAGTGTTAAGCCATCATAACAGATGCCGAACACGCTGTCATCCCTCCCTCAGGTTTGGAACTGTGATATTTGTTTGCGTTGTCACTTAACGCAGCGCCTCCGTTGCCCATCTTGTGGAACCAGTTTGGTTCTGGGCTCTTGCAGATGTCTCGGTAAAACTTGTGAAAGACAAGTCAGTGCTTTTGGCTGGCCTGTGCTTGTGAATGTATTAGCATTTGATTAATTAGAGCCGGTGTCGTTCATGTCTTAAGCTTTAAGAGATGTCGCGGGGAACAAGAAGCAAGTTTATTGATGAAAGGCAAATAGCTCAGAGGCTGGGGTGTTACTTTTTGAAGACTGTAGATTAAATAGAAATTCTACACTGCAGTCGTCACTCTTCACACATGGGGAACTTCAGCTGACCCTCACCATACAAATAAACAAACCAAGCCTTCCTACATTTTATCAAACATTTATGGCTCTGTGTCATCTTCACAGTCACAAACTGGTTTCTAGTAGATGGAGGCTGCTGTCTCGGGTGTTATTCTTATTTCTTTTTTTTTACCAGAGATTCTTTGTTGTTTTCACTGCCTCAGTTCAAGGTTGGAATACACTGGATGTCTACAAATGTTTGCTTTGATGTACAGTTTCGAAGAGTTGACAAAAGTATAGAGCCAGCAGGTTTTGTTCAGTCGTAGTGTTAATTTCATTTTCACCAACATTCGTTACATGTGAAAATTAGACAATATTACAGATAAAATACCTGCAAGCTGTAAATTACCATGAAAAATATTTACTGAATGAGGAGCTCAGATCAACTTCAACAGTAAATATTTAAAGAGATTTTAAGTTAATCTTAGCCAAAATAACTGAAACATAATTGTAATTTAAGAAATTTATTTTAATGGTTTTGAATGTTGGATTAAAGTGTAGGAAAAATGAAAATTGTTATTAATTACTGTCACAATCACCGGCGATCTTAACTCCTTAGATCGCTGGAGAGCATGCACCATCTATCACATAAGAACTACAAATCCGCCATTTCATGGACTACATCTCCATACATGCTACATACACATACACTCCTGCTCCAAGTCACCACTGATTGCACACACACCACCTGAGGACTGATTACACACACTATTTAATCCACATAGAAACACTCACTGTTGCTGAGTCTTGTTTACTTCATGTGACATTACAACGTGTTTCCTTGGTCTTGGTTTCCCGTGTTTCTACCTTCGCCTTGCTAATCTGTTTATCCCTGCCTTTCGATTACGATTGTGGACTGTTTTTATGCATCTGTTTACTCCTGGGGCGCCACGGTGGCCTAGTGGGTAGCACGTTCGTCTCACAGCAAGAAGGTCGCTGGTTCGATCCCCGGCTGGGCCAGTTGGCATTTCTGTGTGGAGTTTGCATGTTCTCCCCGTGGTTGCGTGGGTTTCCTCTGGGTGCTCCGGTTTCCCCCACAGTCCAAAGACATGCGGTACAGGTGAATTGGGTAAGCTAAATTGTCCGTAGTGTATGTGTGTGAATGAGAATGTATGGATGTGTTTCCCAGAGATGGGTTGTGGCTGGAAGGGCATCCGCTGCGTAAAACAAATGCTGGATAAGTTGGCGGTTCATTCCGCTGTGGCGACCCTGGATTAATAAAGGGACTAAGCCGAAAAGAAAATGAATGAATGAATGAATGTTTACTCCTGTTGACCGTTGCTATACTACATCGCTAATAAGCCTGCATGTGGATCCACACCTCAGTTGTCAGTGTCACTCCCCGTGTTACAATTATGCTCCCTCATGTCATTCCAAAGCCTTGAGACCTTTGATCAGCATCAGAACACAAATTTAAAGACGTTTTAGAGGAAATCTAAGACTTTCACAAAAATTATCATCAAAACCACAACCCCTTGAGAATACAACGAGAAGTGAATTGTCGTTTTTGGGTGAACTATCCCATTAATAGATGGTCCTATAATCAAACTGACGTGGTGTGGTCAATGTGAGGTGATGATGATACAGTTTGGTGTTAATATGATAGTGTTTTAGCCAATATTTTTGTGTGTTCACTCCACTGAGAACTGTGTTTTGTGTGAGGTAGATGTAAGTGCTGTTGTCAAGCTTTTTGCATATTTGCACATTTATTTTACACATTTGTTTCTTACTTAATCCCTTAGTGATTTAAAATCATAATAGCTTGCTTTAATTCATCAGATTTTTATTTATAAATGTACATGTGTTGGAATGTTTAAATGTGTTATAATTTCATGTGGCGTACTTTAAGATATTGAATGTGGGAGCGTGTCACTTTAATGAAAATGACATGTTTTGTGAGTGACGTGTTTGTGAGTCGGTGGATAGACTGACGATGAGTGAAAGCATCTCAATGCTGTGTTACTTTAAATGTATTTTGGCACAGCTGTCGTGAGTCAAAAGGACAGTATAATTTGTGATGTGTTTGACCTTAAGAAAATGGCCGTTCTGAGAATTAACCTGTGTCTGTGTTGTTGTAAAGAGAGTTACAGAAGGATTCGGGATCCGTTTCACGTGTCTCAGTTCTTTTGAACATGTTGAATGAGTCACTATGAACATTTAGGCACTTCATCACAAAATTTGTTTTGTTTCTCTACCTGGTCTATTTATTAGTTTCACTTTGAGGATTCATGTAAACCCTGCATATGGGATTATTCAACTAGAGAGTATGACAATCAGTGTTTTACTTTATACTTGCTCAGGTGGCTCATGCTCTGGGTCAGCGTGCAATGTGATATTTATTTAAAATAAGGACACATGATGTGCAAATGTAGTGCTAAGCCCGTC
Organism: Danio albolineatus; assembly: GCA_903798035.1. Lineage (NCBI taxonomy): Eukaryota > Metazoa > Chordata > Actinopteri > Cypriniformes > Danionidae > Danio > Danio albolineatus. The sequence goes on along the minus strand of CAIGQQ010037819.1, from coordinate 732,961 downwards.
AGGAAGGTGGCCCAGGCATACTTCCAGGCATACTAGCTCTTCCTCTGACCCCTACCCCTCGTTTTGCGCGTTCACGTCAAGGGGTAGTAGAGTCCCAATTCTCTTTAGCTTGAAGGTCTAGGGCTAAGGGCAAGGGGTATACACCCCTTTGAACGAAGATTTTTCAGGACCACAATTAAAACGGAGGGGAAAGAAAATTTCCCAGAATGCACCAGCGGCAGGAAAGCTGAACCCGGAAGTAAGGAGTTCCACAAATTAGTATTTTTTGTCATTATTATGAATTTTTACGACAAACAAACATATGTTTTAATATATTCATAACCGCGTTCGTGTTTTACCATCAAGCTTTTTTTTTAAAATGCAAAAATAAAAAAAAACGCTAAATTTTGCGATCTACAATCCATAATCATAACTCCAGTACAGCGGTCTCACAACATTCTGACACTCAATGACACTGGAATACCCTGTCAGTAATGTCTAGTGGCTGAGAATGAGCTTTTTACAGTGTCTGCCATAATGTTTTCGTGTGTTACATAGATAAATATGGCCATTGTGTAAATACACAGTATAGTTACGATCTTATTGCCACATCAGATCATTATGATAACATAATACATGCCTTCAGTGATTTCTTGAAGATAAACACCAAAAAATAAGACAAGTGGAAAAACTACAGCTTTTAGATTTTGTTTTTAACTGCGGGCGACACGATGGCGCAGTAGGTAGTGCTGTCGCCTCACAGCAAGAAGGCTGCTGGTTCGAGCCTCGGCTGGGTCAGTTGGCATTTCTGTGTGGAGTTTGCATGTTCTCCCTGTGGTTGCGTGGGTTTCCTCCGAGTGCTCCGGTTTCCCCCACAGTCCAAAGATATGCGGTACAGGTGAATTGGGTAAGCATAATTGTCTGTAGTGTATGTGTGTGAATAAGAATGCATGGATGTTTCCCAGAGATGGGTTGCGGCTGGAAGGGCATCTGCTGCGCAAAACAAATGCTGGATAAGTTGGCAGTTCATTCCGCTGTGGTGACCCCAGATTAGTAAAGGGACTAAGCCGAAAAGAAAAATAATGAATGAATAAAGGTTTTTAACTGCATCAATTTTCTCTATTTAATTTTGATTTCTGTTCAAACTCCACACAGAAATGCCAACTGACCCAGCTGAGGCTCGAACTAGCTACCTTCTTGCTGTGAAGCAATCGTGCTACTTACTGCACAACCGTGACACCTCAATATTTTATTTTTTATTTAATTTTTATTTATTTAATTTTATTTATTTATTTTTTATTAAAAAAATATTATTTTATTTGGTGGACATTTAAAAGCTGCAGTTTTGAATTTTGTGGAGAAATCAACCATATGTCTCGCTCTTCTATTTATATGTTCCGCGGCTTCTATCATGAACCCTTTCCTGATCCCTCTCACTCCCAATGCATTTCATTTTCTCTCTGTTTGGAGCGCGTCTGCTCCCAGCTTCCTGTCCATCTCTTTTTCTTCATCCCAGTTTTTTGTTCTCATCTCTCCATGTCAAGCCTCTCCAGATGTCTTTTTTTTACTTTAATCCCCACATCATTTTTTTTTCATTGTGCTTTTACCAAAAAATTTCCTCATCCAACCTTTCTGTTGAAGACGTAAACCTCTCAGCTCCTGCTGCCCACAACAACGCCAGCCATTTTTTTTACATGATATAACGTTATGCCGCATTTACACAGTATAAATATTCATGGCTGACTCTTGTTGTGTGAGTGCATGGACGAATCAGGCTTCTGGTAAATGATGTTCGCAGCAATCTGTGCTGCTTTGGCTCCGGTTCAGGCCCTCCGAGCTGCTGTTCCAGCTTTCCAGAGCCACTGCTAAAAATGTAAACACGGAAATGCTGAAAATATAGATGTTTTGCCAACAGCTCTTCCTTGTGTCAGCCAGCAGTTTGCTTCCGAAGAATTCAGATTTGACAATCAGTCACAGCGCTCGAAGCCGTGCTGCAAATGTGTTTCTGCTTCTGCAAGGTGGTTTGTCCACTAGCCTGGTCATTTTTTTGCAATTTATAAGAGGTCTCTTGGTTTTATATATATATATATATACTGTATATATATATATAT